>CAJUYG010003587.1:404-19461 GCA_910591675.1 Galerucella calmariensis | reverse complement strand
AAAGGGCTCCACCCCCGTTTCGCACTTCTCTAGGGGTTAAATTTTTTCTTGAAAGTTAGGTCATTGTCTACCCACGTTTCGATCCAATGAAGAATATTTCGCCCTTCTGGCGATACTTTTGAATAACGCGAATATACTTATCTCTCCAATATAATATGTTTCAATATTTTGACGATTTTTCAAAAAATCCGGAATCTCTTTTTCATCGTATCGATCTGAATTTTTATAATGGAATAGTCCAAAATATGTGCATCTAAAAGTTTCTAGAATCAAAGCTGGAGGGTGTACAAAGGGTTAAACATTGTTTTTGGTAATTTTTATCCAACTTTTTTCGAGAAAGTAATCGTTTTCCTGCAGATCCAATTGCAATTGATGTATGTTACTTACAGTAAATGAGAGAGCGATAATATTTTACATTTGAACCAACCATCCGTCTTTAAAGATTTGGAAGATACTGGGCGATCAAAAATATATTTTCAATTTCGGAAAATATATAATCAGTTCCATCAATATACAGGGTGATTCATTAGTGCGATAAAGTCCAATATCTTGTAAATAGTTGAAGATATTTTAATGAAATTTTGACTGATTGTAGCCAGCCTAGAGGCTCATATTTTAAAATTAGTCGCAATTGTACAGCGTGTTCCATAACGCCATGCCAGATCAAAGTTATACTTTTTCAAATGGGACACCTTGTATTTTACTCCAAATTTGAATTCTGCTTGACATCGCTATTACAATGATTTAATATTGTAATGGGTTATATAGTGTATTTAAAAAGTTCTGACCACTTGTTCCTGTAAATCGTAATGACTTCAACGCCCTGTATACTTTAAACAGCACGATCGAAAGTTGATCTTTCATAGCACTTTCATCACACGTCTGTGATAGTCGTCTAGTACTACAATTCAATCGAACTGATTCGATATCTAAGAAACCGTATACAGGGCGAGCCCAAACTAGAATACATTGGTTTGACAATTTTTTTAGATGGATCACCCTGTATTTCATATCGGTAAATGAAAGTTACTTCACTATTCTTAAAAATTCATTGAGTATTCCCTATACCCAAACTGAATAGTTTTTGTTATATTTCTATTTTATGGTTAAAGAAAGCCAACAATAATAAATTTACTCATACTTATTTATTAACAACTATATTGAAATTTATAAAAAAATCAACAATAGAGTTATAAAAGATCCTAAAGTGACCACCCCCTTCATTTCTCCTGGCTTGGAGACGGTCTTGAAAAAATCGACTAACATTTCTAAGCATTTGCAGCACATTAACATTTTAAAACGCCTGCCTTATTCTAGTTTTCATATCGACTGGTGTAGTAACAGGTAATTGGTACACCTGTTCTTTAATAAAAGGAAAAAATCTGCTTTATTCAACTCTGGTGATCTTGGTGCCCAAAGAACTGGTCCTGCTCGTCCAGTCCACTTTTCAGAAAACATATCATTCAATTGTTCTTGAATGAGCGCGTTATGGTGAGCAGGAGCTCCGTCATGAAAATACCACATTTGTTGACGTGTACGGGAGGGAATGTCTTCAAGCAGAACTGGTAAATGATTTTCCAGGAAAATGATTATATGGTTCTAATTTAACTATTTAGAAGACCTCTAAGAAACCTGATCCTTCTGCATGTGTGGTGGTACTGTTATCGACCTTTTAAAACCTTTTCCTAAGTTAACAACCTTCCTAACATGTTAATTGTTGTGAATTAATTTTATTATCTGTTTTTCATTGATTTTTTTTTATTAGAAATAAAATTTTTAATAACAAAATAGAAATATCACAAAAACTATTCAGTTTGGGTATAGGGAATACTCAATAAATTTTGAAGTATAGTAAAGTAACTTTCATTTACCGATATAAAATACAGGGTGATTCATTTAAAAAAATTGTGAAACCAATGTATTGGAGTTTGGGCTCGCCCTGTATACGGTTTCTTGGATATTGAATCAGTTCGATTGAATTGTAGTACTAGACGACTATCACAAACGTATGGCTATGAAATATTAATTTTAAATTGTGCAGTTTAAAGTATACAGGGCGTTGAAGTCATTACGATTTACAGGAACAAGTGGTCAGAACTTTTTAAATACGCTGTATAACCCATTACAATATTATATCATTGTAATAGCGAAGTCAAGCAGAATTCAAATTCGAAGTAAAATACAGGGTGTCTCATTTAAAAAAATATAACTTTGATCTGGCACGGCGTTATGGAACAAGCTGTACAATTGCGACTAATTATAAAATATGAGCCCATAGGCTGGCTACAATCAGTCAAAATTTCATTAAAATATCTTGAACTATTTACAAGATATTGGACTTTATCGCACTAATGAATCACCCTGTATTTAGCTGATTTTTTAAAACCATGTAGCTTATATTTAAACAAATGTGTCAACCTCTGTGCTCATTAATCTAAATCCAAATAAGGTTGCGGTGAATATCTTCATAGCTGAGTACACATGACTAGAAAGTCAAGAAGACATATTTGTATTCTGTGTAAAAATTTAATTTTTAAAATCGCAGAGCGCTTTCGGCTATTAAGCCATCTTCAGTGCTATACCTGCAAGTAAGTAGTAAAAGTTGGAAAATGTAAAATAATAAATAACTAAAGAATTACTTACTCGTCAGGTATTTGTTACAAGAAATTTTTAGACAACACATTGACGTCACAAAATAAAATATCTTAAAATAACATTAACGTAAAATAATCCCCTGATTGGGGTAAACTGTATTTAAATTTTGAACATTTTTTGTTAAAATTTTTTTTATATTGTCTAGTATAACGGAAGTTAAAGTGACACTACTTCAATTTTAAATTAACAAATGACAAATGACAATCTAAGTGAACACAGAACTCAAGCCATCCAACTTCCAACATATTTATCAACAACATCATCGGACTGATACCATATAGTTCAGTTAATGTTCTCTAAATCAAAATATAAAAAATAAATAATAAAAAAATGTTTTTCCATATTTTTCAAATTACAAATTCATGATTAGTTATTTGTTTATTTTAAATATTTCTTGACTCTTGTTGGAGTTGTTTTTTGAATTAGATTTAGTATTGGGTTCTCATTAAACCCTTAATCTTTTTCTGGCTAGTGGTTGATTTGAGTAATGGGTTCTCATTAGACTTTAAATCAGATCTTTCTCAATGAAAATGACTCACATTGGTTTTTGGGATATTATTGAACATATAATTTGACCATTAGTTACTTAATAAAAATTTTCTTTAGATTTAAATATATTTTTGTTTTTAATAATTTCTGTAATTTGTTTTTACATACTTCATTATTTGAATGGTTATTGTGTTTGGGGAGTTTCTTTTGACTATTGACTGGTTATCTAATTTGAATTAGATTTGGAAACGGGTTCTCATTAGACCCATAATCTTATTTATTTTTGGAATTAGATTTGAATATTGAGTTCTCATTAGACTTCAATCAAATCCGTTTTCTCTGTTTAGATGATTTGTTTTTTGTTATTGGAGACTACCAGACTACAATGTTTATTAAAATTTGTTATTTGGAATTATTCTCAGATAATTACTTTCATTGATTTAGTTTTTAAATTAATTTATTTGCTTTTGGGATCTCTCTTGACTTGTGTGTAAATTTTCTATTTTGAATTAGATTTAGTAATGGGTTCTCATTAGACCCTTAATCTTTTTCAGCATCTTATAACTTGATGGTTTCTCATTAGACCTTAATATCAAATTTTTATTCACAATTTTATTTAGGAAATTTACATATTTCTTTTGGGACATTGCTGAATTATTTACAACAATTTTTGCAAATTTAAATGTGTTCTTTAATATTTACATTTACACAAGTTTTAAAATGTCATTTTTATACTCATAATGGATGGCTTGAGTTCTGTGTTCACTTAGATTGTCATTTGTCATTTCTTAATTTAAATTTGAAGTAGTGTCACTTTAACTTCGGTTATACTAACTAACACGTGCTCGTGTATTAGTTGAAGACAATATAAAAAAAAATTTTTCAACTAAAAATGTTCAAAATTTGAATACAGTTTACCCGAATCAGGGGATTATTTTAAATTAATGTTATTTCAAAGTATTTTATTTTGTGACGTCAATGTGTTGTCGAAAAGTTTCTTGTAACAAATACCTGACGAGTAAGTAATTCTTTACTTATTTCTTATTTTACACTTTCTAACTTTTATTACTTACTTGCAGGTATAGAACTGAAGATGGCTTAATAGCCGAAAGCGCTCTGCGATTTTAAAAATTAAATTTTTACACAGAATACAAATACATAATATGTTTTCTCGACTAAATAAAGTTGCGGCGAAGGTCCAAAAAATATGGAGTAGGGATTTCTCAGAATAATTTTGGAATGATTTCTAATATAATCCGTGAATTTCTTCTATTTTCTGACATAATGTAGATGAGTCTTTCTTAATCAAAGAGTTCCACAGTTCCACCTCGTGAATGCCCCGGTTCGAATTATACAGGGGCTGGAAGTATAGTATTTTATCGATTTCTTGAATAATCAATAATTCCTTTGTAACGTAAAATAATATTGTTTTCCTGACAAACATGTAAACATTTCAAAATATCTGAAATGAGAATTCGTGAATATTGTAACATGCTGTTCAGCTGTTACGTTTTTCGTCTGAAAAACTATTCCATTTAGTGAATTTTTTGGCTCATTAGTCACTTCCTCCCAAATTTCTACTAAATTTTTAAACATGCCGTTTCCTTGTCGCATTAGCCACTCCGAAATAAAACATTAATTTTTATCAAATTCCCCTTCTATTTTTGTCTGTCGATGTTCGAAATTTCAATTTTCAAGTGGACTCTTTCTTTCCTCTAACTGCCACAGAAGGCAATAGTTATTTATATTTTATTTTTAATTTGTGGTGAACAATTTTCTATTGTCTGGTTGGTAAGTTAATTATTGTATTTTCCCTAGGTTATTTCCTAGTGCTTACAGCTTATTTATATTTATTGCTTATTTGCTGATTTACATTTTTTTGTGTATTTGAGGAACAAAACGAATAGAAACAGATCACTGTTAAGTTGTATTTTGACACGTGGAGTTCAGGTTTTGTATGCGCTATAGCATAAGCTCGTATTTTTACCTGATCTGTTCTATTTATTCGTTCCATCGTAATGTTTCTTTTCTAGTTCCTTAACCCTGTTTTCTCTTTTTTCCGCAGCTCTGCAGCCGGCAAGTTTACGGCAATCTTAAGGCAAGTTCAAGGCAAGTTTACGGCAATTAATTTCAATTAAGTTTCACCTCCGAAGGCATCTTCAGTCCACTTCGTTCCTGCCCGTGCACGAGGTCCACAGCCTGCCGAAGAAATCACCGCCACTGCCGCCATCGCGCTAAGAGCTGCAAACATCCTCAGCTCTCTAAGATAAGTTCCTTCGTCTTATCTATAGCGTGTGTAAGATTTGGATTTGGCGTGCTAATTACAACTGGTATTCTCTTCGTTCAATTTTTGAAATATTCAATTTATGTTGAGTTTCAAATAATTCAATAAATAATTATTATTTCATTTTTTGTATTGATTATTCAATAATAATTTAATTGGATAAATGTGTGCGGGAGTAAGTAGATTTATTTTATTTTATTTATTTTTTTGTAACGTGAATTTAATTTCTTACAAGGTGTTTCCAGCTTTCCACCTTTTGTTTCTTGTCTTAATGGCTTCGTTCGATTAAAAAGCTGATGGCGTCCAATTTAATATTAATTGTAGGTACACCCCATCCCAGTGATAGTGTATATAATAGTTTAATTGGTGCCGAATTCCACTCCCTGAGGTGGAGTGCTCTAGCCTGGGGCAGTTTTAGGTTACAATACAAGGTAGCACCTCGTCCAAAAAAAACTTTTTTCTACTACCGTGTGTAAAGTACGTACTTTAGACACATTTTCGAGTGCGTAAAACTTTATTTTACGCACTAGTGCGTAAAGAGTTTTACTTTACGCACTAGTGCGTAAAGAAAAAATTCCAATATGTATGTAGTTATAAATATCTAGTCTTATAAAAATATAGGTATAATAAACGGATATTAAATCTAAGTTTTTTTCATAAATTGGAGATAGAAACCCATAGAATTCGGTAAAGTAACCTAATAATTATTGTTGAATAATTATTGAGTACTGGAAATAATACGGTAAATAGGCATAAGTTGGCGATGAGTGACTGATATTTCTTTGTGAATTGAATCTGACATTTAAAATTTAAATTGAGATACTCCGACTATATCTAGGGTAAGCAATGTATTTTATATTTAAGAATTGAATATTTTTAGAAAACTATGATGTTATTTTAGATTATTATGAAAATAAAGATGGATTTCTCTGACGATCTCTCAGATTACTTGGCAAATACACCACCAAATATATTAGATGTGGCACAGAGTGCTGCGAATGATTTACTGCCCCAAAAATCCATGAGTATTTACGAAAAAAATATATCTTATTAGAAATTAATAATAGCGTGAAAGATTCTTCTAAAGAAAAATTTAACTTACTTTACGCACTAGTGCGTAAAGTGTGTTCCTTTACGCACTAGTGCGTAAAGAAAATTACTATTAAACTTTTGTATTTTAATTAAATATTCGCTAGTAGAAAAAATATTGTATGTAATTCGTGTGTAAAGACCTTTTTTTCGACTCATGTGATTGATTGATTGATTGACAATATTCACATTTGTCAAAAAAGGCTACTTTACACACTAGTTACATAAATAACTATTTTCCACAATATTAGTAGGTACCTATTCGTTTATTTTTATTATATTTATTATTATTCCTTTATTCTCACATAACTGGAGAAATCTCCTATTACAATCATTCAATCTGCAGTTAATATTTTTTGATCTTTTGAAAAATCGTAAAAATATCAAACTTTGATTCCCTGTAGAATCCAAACCCGGCATCCAGAGAGTTGCCGCGATGGTAACTTTTATTCAAGATGGCATGGGATGCATCATATTAAAATTTCAATGATTCTCACCGAAATCGGTTTTCCATAATATTAGTGCGGAGTCCTTTTCTTTCAACGATATAATTCCTTTCCTCCAACATTGTGTGAAAACGATACAATTAACAACTAATTGACAATATGAATTTTAATGAAAAGCTCATTTTCATCTCAAGCTTTTCCCTTGTACATTCGCCATTAAATTCTTTATCCGGCGTATTCAGGTCATAAAACTTTCCTGAAATAACTGATGGTCCTTGAGCCCCTTTTCCCATTGTATATAACATACTTCAAGAACGAACAATGTATATCTGGTTTTATAGTATTATTGATTTGCAGTGAATAACGAGTACCAAACATGCTTTACGTGTAAAGAATTTTATAAGCTGTTACCTTTCAGCAGTAAAACGAGAGAAAAAAGATCTCTCAAATGAAAAAGGACCTGCTCGATATATAAAATTATAAAATAAAATAAAAACAACTATGGACGTGTAATAACAGTAGGAAAATATTTTACTGTGAAGCAGTAAATTTTTCGAATAAAATAGTTGTTTATATTACAGGGGTACTAATGTTATGAACTAAATTCTTAAAATGTGAAATACCGTTTGAGATGAATTCTCAACTCTTCAGTAGCCATTAAATCTATGAGCCTGTCATCAGTCATCATGTCAGATGACAGTGGAAAAAGCAATCAGATACAAGTAACTGGAATTACTGAAAAAGCCTAATGAAAAATAAATATAAACGATTTAACAAACATCAACAAAAATAAATAAAATTTACATCATCTACACCTTATTAGAAAACCAGGAGGAGTAATTTGAATTTAAGTTGGCAATTCTGTAGACCTCTGATTGGTCAGATTCCGCCCAGTTTCACACAACACTCTTTAACATTGACATCAGCTGATATAGTTCATTTACGATAAGTTTGCAATTTTGACATTA
Source organism: Galerucella calmariensis (assembly GCA_910591675.1). Taxonomy (NCBI): domain Eukaryota; kingdom Metazoa; phylum Arthropoda; class Insecta; order Coleoptera; family Chrysomelidae; genus Galerucella; species Galerucella calmariensis. Next base: position 11,530 of record CAJUYG010003587.1, on the reverse strand, counting down.
TTACACGTGAGCACACATAAGCAATAAATTTGTTGATCCGGCTTTTTCCATTTATACACAGTAGTACACGCATATTTCATATTTTGCTTAGATATTAATTTATAATTGTAAAGTTGATATCAAAGATGACTAATAATAGGAAATAAACCAGTTTCCATTGGAAATTACTTCCAAATTTCAAAATAAAATTCAAATTTTATTGCAGTCTTCGACCACGACCCGAGGATTTCCGAACGCTACCGATTTACGTGATGTCATATCATCTCTTGCTTCATGCTTGTTTACCTTTGTCAATGTCAATATGTCAATATTAGGTTATGTATAGTTTTGTGTTCATATTGTAATTTAATCAACTATTAATTGCTTCATCGACGTAAAAATATCATTTATATGTTTGTTTGAGACCATTACGTGTTTGCGTGTGCTTTTTTTTATTTCTAAAAGTCAACGTAAAGTGGAAAGTGGACATAAATATTCGATATTTCCGAGGATATTTTAAAACTATTGGAAGAATTGAATTTATGAAGTCAAACAGCTGCTTTAATGCGGAGGAAATAAGAGGAGTTAAAGCATTATCGTAAGTACGATTTAAACTATGTTTTATTAATATAATATATACTAACCATATTTCGATGTGTGGTCGTAAGAAAATGATGTTTTTATGGTTGATTCCTAGACATATAGGTACATAACCTCAAATACACGAATAAGAACGCGTTTTGGCGGACTTTCAAATTTTATGATTTTTAAAGTCGTTTTAAAAGTAAAGTTTATATTTTTTTGAAAAAATAGGCATGCAAGGTGTTACGAGACCTGATAAAGCGTCAATTCCCACCAATAACAAAATTTATGCCTGTACCCTGTTGTCACGTTGGAGATTCATGTGAAATCACATGACGACATGACGTCGCGCTGAAATTTTCTGCTTGAACATCAATTTTCTGAGGCGTAAAAACGTGAATGCTGTCAAAATGGAAGAATTTTAAATAGAAAAAGTGCGTTTACGTTAGTTAGTTTTTTTTATGCCCACACGACAATACATTTTAAAGCAATCTTCATCACTCTGTAATAACTCCTGATATAAATTATGAGATTCGCATTGTTCTTCTCTTCTCAAATTAAAGTCATGAACCAATTGTCTAGTTTTTAAATTATCAGCAACCATATGTAAACCACGTGCATTTTTCAAGTTTTCTTCAAACGCCGAAGATGAAGATGAACTTTCATCGCCATTATTATTGTTTATTTGGTGCATTTTTATGTTAAGCAAAGTGAAGTGACGTCACAGATTATAAAGAGAACAGATACGAAAGCTTGACAGAGAACAGTGAAAAGAGAGAGAGATGGGTGGACATACCCATTTAAATGCCCATCGTCTTATGTCGACTCCGTTCGGGCTGCTTCGCGAAATTTCACAACAGGGTTGTCAATTTGCATAATATTTCCTCCAATTTACGATCGTAGGTAAAATATTTTATAAGCATTTTTTTCAAGTGTGATAGTTATACAGATACAGATATTCGATAAATACTTGTTTTAAATCAATTTTATTAACATTAAAAGTATTATACAATTAAAAAGATTATAACGTATAAAAATCATACCATGAATATATACTTTTTTCACAAACCACATCCTTGGCAACCATGCACAATAACGGTGATGACTAACCTAACCTAACATAATCAAAACATGCTCAAAATCACTTGTAATCTGTGCTCAAAATACATAACGCCATTTTTGTTTGCTACATTGTTTGAAGGTGTTCAATCGGCGATATTAATTGTGTTATTGGAACTTTAGTTCTTTACGCCAGGTTATGTTTGAGCGACCAGGGGTCGCGACGCAAAAGATCTGACCGTTACGCGTTACGTTACGCTACGTTATGTTACATTGCTTCGTTATGTGCCTTGCTTACGTGCTTGTGCCTCCTTAGTCTCTCTTGTTTACGAAGCAGCGATTCATAATAATATGCTCCTGCCCGGATTCGAACCCGGGCCGCCCGCGTGCAATGCAAGCATTCTACTCTACCACTGAGCTACCGATGCTATATTGAAATTCTATGCAAAGCTGGTATTCGCAGTGCTGGTGATCTACTTGAATTTGTTCGGATAAATTTTTACTATTATTTCCATGATTTTTTTTGCGCGATTAAGGGGTCTAGCACATTTACTTTTCGAAATACAGGGTGTTGAAATTTTGAAAACTTGAATGCTTTAATTCGATAACTTTAAAATGGATGGATAAATTGATTTGACATTTGGCAGGTTGTTTTTAAATGTAAAAGGGCATATTTTGAAAGATATAGTAGTTTGTGCAACTAGTGTGGATATGATGGCCATATCGCACGAGGACGAAGTTTGAGCACGACGCCGTGGGCGGAGTGCTCAATCGTTCAAGTGCGATATGGACAATCCACACGAGTCGAACAGCACAATTTTTCTACGACCTACTTAAGAAATAATCTAGAAAATAAAAATTTCTATAAACTGTAATATACCTAGCTTCAAATTAAAAATTTAACAATTCAATTTTATGTTTCCACTAATTTTGTGGTAAACGTACAGTTCTTGAATGTCCAATTTTTACAATGCTACGGTTTCATTTTTTAAATATACGATGCTGTTATAAGTAGATGTTGCCAGTCGGACTCCCTCATGAACGGTACCGTACCATTATCTATAATAATGAATATTCTGCTAAATATTTCAAACGTCTACCTATTCTCGTTATTAATAACAAGCAGAATGATTATTTAAAAATAAAATTAACAATTAAAAAAAATCTTTTTCACGGGGAATCGAACCCGGGTCTACTGCGCGAGAGTCTGGTATGCTTACTACTCAACCACCAAAGAATATGCAAATCGTTTATCTATAACGTCAGATGTATTACATAATTTTTGCTTAAAAGGAACTAAAGTTCCTACCGTGTGTCCCGCGACACGTTCTACCTTTTTTGACTAATCGATTGTGCGTTGTGGTAATATTAACTATAAAAATATAATGGTATAGACTATTATTCTTATAAAATGAATAAACATCACGGCGGAATGTATTGTTCATACAGAGACTGTCCGAATAAATTTTAATAAGAAAGAAAAATAAAGTTCTTTCGATTTCCAAGGGATGAGAGGATATAATTTAATATCCCGGATTATGATATAAGAAATTTCAAAGTTTTTGATATTAACTTTGGTGCTACAAAATATTATCATGCATAGGTGTAAATTGTATTCCCTTTGATAATAAATAAATTAAGAATTATTTGTACTTTAAAATTTGGTTGATTTTTGTGATTATTTGTATTATCTAAAATTGTATTTATTAATTAAACTACCAAGAGTAATGACTATTTATAACAAATCATAGGAATGTACATGAAGGTATTAAATAAATACATAAATATATATTCGATTATGATTATGATTATTGTTTTGATTCATGGCGCAGTTTTAAAGATTTAGTGGAAACTTCCAAAAAAAACTAGATCCGGCACTAGAAATTATTATTTTCTTCGAGTCAACTAGTGATGAGCGAGACTGGTCTTGGTCTTGGTCTTGCAGAAAATGCAAGACCAAGACTAGCTTCAGGCTGCAAGACCAAGACCAAGACCAAGACCGAGCAGTGCAAGACTTATGCAAGACCAAGACTTAGAATTGCAAGACATATGCAAGACCAAGATTAAGCCTGCAAGAGGCTTGCGGTCTTGCGTTTTTTAAACATTTTAACCGAAAAATAAAGATGAGCAGATCATTTTAAACCCTCGCCCTCCCCAACATATACTGACCACAACTGCTTGTTTTAACGAAGTATTTTTTTCATATACAGGGTGTTCCCGCCCAACTGGTCAAAATTTATAGGGCATATTAATAAAACCTACATATACATATAGGTACTTTTGGTGGAATATTTTTATATTTTATTCTGTTTTTCTTATTCTTTAGCTGTATACAGTTTTTTTCAACTGTCATGAAAACTTAGTATTTGGTTGTTGTTAAATATATTCATCTAAAATATTGACCTATGCTCTATTAATAAAAAAATTAAAAAACACCTATTTTTTTTAATCACCAACACTAAAAATAATTTTGGTTTATTTCAAATCCCAGCTAATAGGCCTGCAAAGAAAGAATAATTTTTTATAGAGAGACTTAAAATTCAGTGACTTTAATATACATAAATTTTTTCAAACTTATAAATAAGATTATAAATTGTTATATTTTCACGTATTTACATCATTGATAAATTATAAAACTATATTCTAAAAAAATTGTCAAAATGAATAAAAAAAATTTTATACTTGATTTATCGCTACAATTAAATATAAAAAAACAAAATTTTTATAATGAGAAAGACTGTCCCTTTCTTTACTTTTAATGATTTTAGAAACTATTTTTTCTTATTCATTTTTTTGTAAAAATGGACTCCAGAAAAAATCTTCAAAAAAAGTGCAAGAGTCTTGGTGCAAGACCAAGACCAAGACCTTGTATGCAAGAACAAGACCAAGACTAACCGGGTCTTGGTCTTGGTCTTGCATTTGCTCATCACTAGAGTCAACAGTGCAATTTGGTAAGAAATTAAAAAAATATTTTAAACTGGCAGCATCGCGGCCATACCGAGTTAAAGGTCCAAGGTCATTGACGACGGAGCTGAAAATCGTTTGATGTTTTACCGGGATTCGTATCTGTTCTCTTTATAATCTGTGCCTGTATTGGTAATAAAAACATTTTAATTCGATAATGTGACTATCATTTTTATCAACGGAGATAAATATGTATGTTTGAAAAACAAATAGAGAAATAGTGTCTCTTTCACCTTTTATATTGAAAAACTGAAAAATACCAACACTGTGAATTGTAAAATAATTAAGTTTAGCACAATGATGTAAAAAGCAAAAAGATTAAATAAACAATAATAAAACAGAAATGTTAAAATGGTACTGGAATTTTTTATATCTTTTGGCTCAACTTTTTTTTTCAAAACTTGCATACTATTAACAATAATCTCTTAATAATTTGTGGTGACGTGATGGTAATGTGATTGCTTCTACATAAACATAAATTCGCGTTTGGTGTGAAAGCATGTGAACTCACGTGACGTGATAATAATGTGTTTCCGCCTTAAGGCTTTCCAAATTACTCCTTCTGGTTATTGAATGAACTATAGTGACAAAAACAAAATGGTGACCTGCCAAAAAATTCTTAGATTCATTGGACACCGATGCGATGTTATTTTGAATTTGAACGCTTCGGGGTGTATTCATTGTTTAAATAAAGCTATGAAGATGTTCGCAATTATAAGAAGCCTGCAAAAATCTTATGTTTCGAATGGTAGACATTAACTGTCATTTTTGTCATGAAAATCATATTTTGTTGGCCACACTGACTTTAAACTGAACTGGGTAATTTTAACGATAAATAATTTTTCATTTTATTATTACAAAAGCAAAGATATTATATTATAGGTATTGAATACCAGTTTGATTATAAGAACGTTTTTTCTTTATTAAACATTTGAATTCGAATATACAACGGAAATTTGAGCATTTCATTTAAATCAACATCTACTAAACATTGGAATAGCCAGCGGGATATCTGTAATATTACGCTATTCTCAATCTGCTATGCTTAATTATCGATTTTCTTGATTCTCTTTTAGTGAATCGCAATAATATCCCAACTACATTACTTCTGGGAACGTTTCCTGACAGTATACGCATCGAATCCGCAATGTACTCGATTGCTCAGATATGGGATACGAATCCCTATGCAATTGATATATAACATTTTCACAAAAAAAATGAAGTCGTATAATATTTATTGAGATTCAAGAAACGTTACAGTTATAAAATGTTACTTCAATAAAACGGAAATGTAGCAGCTGGATAATGAGAATGAATTTTGAAAACTTACAAGGAGATTCGTCTTTTAGGCCGGGAAATATAGACCGAAAATTACCATTTCGTGTTATACCATTTCGGCAGGCTGATTTTTGGTACATACAAAAAGATATGATGCTTCCAAAGTGTCAAACTGTGCCGCACATTGTTCAAGAGTCATTTGTAAATGTGATTTTAACGACATTTAACGTTTTTCTCTTATATTTTACAAAAAAAAGTTAAATACTTCCTTATTCGCCTTCAAAGACCTACAAAACTAAAATTTGTACGAAAAAAAATTAATTAGGTCCAAAGTTATCAATAAGAAATGTGATTCTCAACCTTACCACTCTACGTATGGTGGTGAAAAGCGTTGCAGAAAGAACAAGATACAGACTAAGTAGAAAGGGAGTCAATAAAAAAAAACCACCTCCTCACTTCTTAGAAATCAGACAGCATGGGACATGCCACAAGACGGTATAATGAAAAAGTATAACTTTTCAAAGAAATTTGTTACGGAATTGAGCAACAAATACCATTACCAGACTTGGGAAGAATGCCATTCAATGGTACACAGACGGCAATAGAACAGAAGCAATAGAAGGAGCTGGGATAGGAGTGTTCGGGCCAGGAACCAAACTCTCTGAAAGCTTGGGAAAAACCCCAAGTATCTTCCAAGCGGAAATCCATGCCATAAGAAAGTGCGCCCAGTTCAATATTGATAAAGGATACAGAAGACAAAGGATTATCATAATGTCGGATAGTCAAGCAGCCAATAAAGCACTGAGCTCTTGTGTAATCAATTCCAAAATGGTGTGGGAATGCCTAGATAAACTGGAATAGAAGGAAATGAAATAGCAGATTAACTAGCAAAGAGGGGGACTGAAATACCTTTCTGGGGCCTGGACCCTTTTGCGGAATCAGCCCCAATGTAATATTCGAAGAAATAGGTGAAGCCGAGAAAAAGAGAAGATTTGACGATTGGAAAGATCTAGTAGAGCTTATACAATCAAAGACTCTTCTGGATGACTACAACCTGTTGAGATCAAATGAATGCATGAGTCAAAGTAAAACTGCGCTAAGAGTTTTAATAGGGATCCTAACGGGACATTGTCCCCTGAATGGGCACCTGAAAAAGCTCAAAATAGTGGAGGAATAAGAATGCAAATTTTGTGGCATGGAAGAAGAAACTTCCATCCACATACTTTTCAGCTGCACAGCACTTCAGAATCCTAGAGCACAGCACCTGGGAGATTACTGGATAGTTCCCTAAGTTAATGCCTGCAGACATCCTAAAATTCCTCCGGGAAATAGGACTAAAGGAACTTTTAGTTTCTGAGACTCTCCACAGAAATTTAGTCGAAGTAAGGGGGCACAGTAGATTTTTTAGGTCTCCGTGAATGTCACCCCAAAATACATACATAAATAAATACATAAATCAATAACATAATTCAGAATCATAATTCAGAAGAACATAATTCAGAATCCTAGGGCACAACACCTTGGAGATTACCTACTAGATAGAAAAGGTACATTTACCCAAGTTAAAACTTGCAGATATCCGAAAATTCCTGCGGGAAATAGGACTGAAGGAGCTACTAGTATCTGAGACTTTCCTCTGGAACCAAGTAGAAGTAAGGGAGCACACTAGATCTTTTAGGTCTCACCCCTATATACATACATACGGTGACGGTCTCCATAGGTACCACAAAGTCTGCAGCTAAGATTCCATACTTCATGCAGATGATTTTTTACCGGGGCAATACTTGTGATGATTGTCAGCTTATTCATACTGCTATTCAGTAGTTCTTCAGCTCTTATAACACATATGTCACCTCCTCTATAGTCTATGTTGGGTTTGTACCAATTTTTGTATTTGTCCGCGGATTTCTTTGTGATCTCAAGAGCTGGTTCTAGTCCAACATAATATGTCGTTGCTGAACCTCTCCTCGCGAGTTTTTTAGCTTGTCCATTTCCAGAAATATAAGACACTAATCTCACTTCAATGTGGTCTGCCAGTTTATTTAGTTTCTCTACCATTTTGAACATTACCTTGCGGATATTTAAAGCCGCAAGGCTGCCTGGCTGACATGTAATACTTTTATCTTATGGGTATCAGTATCTTGCAGTTAGTAACTTTAGAATATTTTCCTTTCTAATGTATGTTATAATGATAATAAACAAAATATACAGTGAAGACTCATTAAATAGTCTGTTGTCTGGTATAATTTAGGTAACGAGTATATGAAGCGTAAATTTACCCTGTCACATCATATTACACTCTAGAGACCAGTTCGTGTAGAGTGGATTACCTGAGAGGGCGTTTGTAATCATATACGTGTCATAATAATACCTTCCGTTAAGAAAATTTCAGTATATTATCTATAATCCAACAATATCTTTTTTGTAAGTATACGATATTATTATGTTCTCTAGAGATTATTTCATAAAAAAGGGAAAGAAAATATTGGGCGTGATGCCTTTTTTACTATAGAAAATAATTAATAGGAATTGATTTATATTTTATCTAATTCCGCTATCAAATGTGATTCTTTAAGTCACTCCTTGGCGTTAGGTAACGTCACATTTTTCATAACCTTCATATATATATATCAGTTATGAAAAGTAGTAATGTATAAACTTTACGTAACTGTTTAAGTTTCAAAGAATAATTTATTAATCAGGTGGAGTCAAAACTGACAATCATTCCATTATTTAAACTGACAATTACCCCATTATTTTAATTCAATAGTATCTTAAGATTTATAAACATTGAAAACAACATTATTAAGGATACAGTTATTTAAAGTAAGTCAATTTTCTGGGTGAATACTTTATAGTAACAATACTTCTAACACCATTTGAATCCACTTTAATATTACCATTGTAATTGGAGATTTTATTGAATATTATAAAAGCTCGGAATTAGATAAAACGTTGTACGTAAACACGTTATGAAGAGAGTGAAATTGTTCAACTCGCGTAATTTGCAAAACTCGCTGGCGCTCGTTTTGGCAAATATTACGCTTGTTAAACAATATCGCTCTTTTCATAACTAGTTACGTAAATAACTATTTCATGAATTAAGTACCTACATGTTTTCAAGTGTATGAACGAAGAAGATCTTGTTAAATAGCCAAGGTCAGCGTGTTTATTAAAAATAATATGGAAAAAAAGGGCTAAGGTCATTAACATCAATAACATTACCTACTCACGGCGTTCAAGTAAACAAAAATTGCAAAATTCATATGATTCTGACTCAGGAACTGACTTTAAATTTGGAGATAACAAAGCCATTTCTCAGGGCTTTGTTATCTGATGGAAATTTCAAAAAATACTACATTTATATTTAAAAAAAAAGGAAAATGCTATTTAAAAAACTATCAAATCCAAGATCACAAAATTTCAACGAGTGTTCATACAATAACAAATTACTAACCTGGTGATGGTATCTAGCGATTTTCACATCAGGAAGCTGTTTTCCTAGGAACTTTTCCGGCACAGGAACCTTATTTAAGACAGGAACTGTGTCTAGGATCTTATTTTGGACCAGAAACTTTATTCATCTCCCGGAACTGCATATCACCTTAATTTTACTTGTAATTTACTTGTAATCCCAAACGGTGAACAGTTTCATATCATGGTTTCATGGGGTAAAAAATAAGAGTTTTTAAAAATTTTCCTAGATTTTCCGAACGATTGTTTTTGAACGTCATAGAGTCTGGACCGATCTCCTATGGTTCTACAATCAAATTTAACAAACAGCGTACAGTTTCATATCACGGTTTCGGGGGGTGGAAAATGAGTTTTTGAAAACTTTCCTAGATTTTCCGAACGATTATTTTTGAACACCATAGAGACTGGACCGATCTCCTATGGTTCTACTATCAAATGTAACAAACGGCGTACAGTTTCATATCACGGCTTCAGGGAGTGAAAAATGAAATGTTCAGTTTTCCACTGCGCTTTTCTGCACAAGAGAAAATGTACGCCATAGTGCTGGAACCGATGGTGGCATGATAAACTATCGATCTGAATGGGTTTGCTGCTGTTTCAAATCGCGACACGTTTTCCCCATGGACTTATAGTCTATAGGGATTACAATTCACCTCACAAGTCTGTGCTTCTGAAGTTCATGGTTGTATTTGGTGCAACTTCGTTCGATGGTTCTACAACCTAATGCACAAAGCTGGGCATGAGAATAGTATGTGCTGTGCTGTTTCGTCCTCCAAATTACAGAACCGACTGTCCGAGGTCTGAACCAGACACATCTTCTTTAAGTGGTAATTTGGTCCACAACGTCCTGTAAGCAGTCCCGATAGAATGCGTAGATTTGTTCTACCCCATCCCAGGATCTGCTTAATTTTTGTCCTCGAACGCCTTCGAATGAAAGAGCCCCGGTATGCCTGCCCAGTACGTGTAGGTTTTCCTCTCCACCCAGGTAGCTATGGCTATGCTTTCCGCAATGCCAAAAAATGGTTCAGTTCCGATAAATAAAGCCTCTTTCCCTTTCTTGCCAGAGTGTCGGCCTCCTCGTCAAAATGACTCTTCTAGTCTGAGGTCACCACTAGATATCTATAGTTAGCTAGGGTTCAGCTAAAACCTGACTCATGTCATCTGCAAAGATTTTGCCTTTGGGTTCAGATATAACCGATAAAAATAATAAATATTAGTGTTGATATAGACAGGTCTCTCAGTTAAATTGTGAAAATGTTTTCATGCCAAACACACAGACTCCAAAATGAATAGAACTGGAAGAGTTAAAATATTGTATTTTCAAACCACTTTGAAAAACCCTAGTAACGGTAGCTGGATCACCAAAGAAACTTTGACAAAAATATTGTGGTCAATCTCCAAGATAACAGAAAGAAAAATAAATATACCACAAGTATTATATGAAAGTTTGAAAATAATTATTTCAACCCTATATATGCTAATATACTTCCCATAAATTTTTCGTAAATGAACTGTAGGTCGCAAACAAGTTTTCTTGCCGAAGGCCATCAAATATATATCTCGAAAAAGGTCAGTCTATGAATATATTCGAAGCAAAAAGTTATCCACCCAACTCGGAATTTATATAATATTTTCCAAAGTAGTTTATAAAACATAAAATCGAAAATTTCATTTATAATTTTTATGTTCATATCTTAAGAGCTGTAAAATTGAGTGAGTAACTCAACTTTAACGTTCCAATTAGTACACTTAGTTCACTGCCGCACTTTTGGCACTAAAGTTCCGACGTA
>CAJUYG010003586.1:0-20634 GCA_910591675.1 Galerucella calmariensis | reverse complement strand
TGCACATTTGTACTAGGGTAACTTGGGTTGGATCGAGTTATTTTTAGTCCCAGAATATGTGGTATGATTTATGACCTGCCTTTTTGTTACACCCTGTATAATAAAAGTTGACAAAATTTCCTTTTGAACATTCAATAACAATATTCTTCCTATGAGATGTATTACCGTATTTATTCTGAAGTACATATTGTATTTGATGCGATTTTTTATTGAGTAAATTGAGTAAAATAAATAGTAAACAAAAATTTGGCGGTGATACAGCAATTAATATAGTACATTCAATAGCCATATTGGTATGTGCCATCGTTTGTGACGTATATCTAGGCATACTTTTGTACTTTTTGAATAAATATGACAATAAGATTAATATTCACTTTTCATAAATAATAATTTACCGTAAACAACAAAATACAGACCTGACGGAGCTGTCAGTGGGACCAAGGAACAAGGCCACTGGCGGATCTAGGGAGTTTTTCAGGGGGGGCATGAGTTGATGGAAATTTGTAACCAAAGTAATAAAATCCATAGAAATGAATTAGTCAAGATATGAACATCTTTTGTTTTGAGAAGTGGATTTTCGGAAATTTCATGGCTCTATTTGATGGCGAAAAAATCATTTTATACAAAAACAAACTGCCAGTAAATTATATATGAATATATATTTTCTTTATTTGAAACAACTGAAACCAGTGAACAATAATATAAATAGGATTGAACAAAATATGGCGAAACAAGCAAAAACACAAAATTCCACAATTCTAATAAATAATAAACTCTCAAAATAAAACAACTGGAACAAAAACTTGATAAAATTATTGTTCAGAAAGATATGTCTTCGATCACCGTTTGAAAATATACTGAAAACAACTGAAACTAGTGAACAATAACATAAATAAGATGGATAAAAATGTGACTAAACAAACAAAAACACAAATCCACAATTCTAATAATAAATTTAAAAACATGTGGATTTGGGATGTTTGAGTGTTTGAGAATCAATACAACGAATAATTTTGGTTTGTAAAAAATATAACGTGTTTCATTCTTGTTGAAAACGAATCAAAGGTTTAGTTGCATATCCAGACTCTGGTTGTTGAACCAATATCAAGGGGGGGTGCATGGCCCCCCTCCTCAGATCCGCCAGTGAACAAGGCTGCGTTCGAGAAGCTGGTTGTTGGTATGAAAATTGTTTCAAGGATTGGGGGTAAAAACTCACTTCGGTGTGCTAAACTCGCTCTAGGTTTTCGAAAGGTTATGGAGTGACTTGTTTCAAGGTTATGTTTGTTCGGTTGTTGACAACTCAAATTGAAAATTTATTCTTTCAAATCTTTGCCTGAATAAGTGAATAAGTTTCAGGGAAACTAAAATATTCACTGATAAAGGAACATAGGAGCGAGTTGCTTATCAAGTTTGTCCACAATTAACCAATTGCCATATCCTGCTCATTTTCTACTAGAATATGTCTACCTTTTTCCAATGTGACGTTCCATATTTTTCCTTTTTTATAATTCATTTAATAATTTATAATTAATAATTGACATCTAAAAGTTCATATCGGCAAAATAAATTCAAATGCTTAAGCTGTCATATGTGAGTTTTTTGTCAGCTTAAATTTTACCCTAGTCGGAACTAGAGTTTTTGGTGCGCGCACCAGTATGTGACAACCATCTTCTCGAATGCTACAGCACCGTACGATTTTTGTATACACTCCGACTTTTCGTGTTTCTAATTATCACATTGGCAGTGATTATGTTAGGCAACGAACCGAAACAGTGCAATTTTCGATAATAATACAAGTGTGTTAATGATTATCGAAATCGCTCACGCGCTCGTGCTGTTTCCAAACAACAATTTGTTTCGAAAAAGAGGAGAAATTTTCGATAATCATTAATTACACGAGTTGTATTTGTCAAGATTATTTCTTGATACAATGATTCTGACGTTTCTTTAATAATTTGACATTTTCTGTCATTCACTTAAACCAATCGAAGGCGTGTATTTTGTATCGAGTGAAATAATCAGCACAATGCATGATTGCTGAATTTCACCAAAAATCAAATAAAAACCGCATAGTACCTAGTATAATATTTATATAAAGGAAAGTCTTAGGTCTAGTCTTTTTTCATCGACCGAGCTTTCTTTAGCAATTAATAAAACCGAAAGTCATTCGATAATGACCTATGGATAAGCAATTTGCCGTTAATAACAGATTTTAGTATAGGCAACCAAACATACAGAAATATTGAGTAGTGGCTGTAAACTTATTGGTGTAAAGCTGACTTGTATAACAGAATACTTCTTATTTTTGACCCACCTATCGTTTTTCTTATATTATTCTACAAAGGTATAAGGAGTATTATTGTTGAAACAAACAAAAATATGGAAAACAACAAAGAAATGTGGAAACTAGAATCCTCACTTAGTTTAAAAAAAATTGAAATAGTAGGGAACCCATAATTATATCTTCCAGCAAAGACTTGTATTGAAATATGATTTTCTACAAGTGGATAATACTTTTGAATTTTCCAAAATTCACAAGAAAAAAATCGATTTATACATAGTTTGAATTTATAGACCACATATATCAAATGTTCATATTTTTTTCAACAACCTATAATCATTTGACGCTCTGCCTGTAAAGATAATTAAAGTTTTATGCGGTGATTTTAACATTGCCTTGGCCACTCGAAAGTCTGGTAAATATTTGTGAGTCGTTTCATCTAAATATGCACGTGTATTTAACAACTTCCTCAATTTCAAGTTACATGGTCCTCAAATTTCTATCCCCTGATGTGAATAACTCAGTAGTCAACTCAGGTCTCTTTGACCATGAAGCAGTTACCTCTTAAATCTATTAAGTGAAGCACTTAATTGGTGAGGATCTGTTCTCAACAAACTTTGCCAATTATCATAACTTATGTTTAGCAGCTGATTGGATTGATCTTTCTGAAGATATTGAGTCTAATCTTCGGACTTTTGGAACTTTAGTTCTTTACGTCAGGTTATGTTAGAGCGACCGGGAGTCGCGACGCAAAAGATCTGACCGTTACGTTACGTTACGTTATGTTACGTTGCTTCGTTATGTGCCTTGCTTGCGTGCGTGTGTTCTCTCCTGAGTCTCTCTCTCGTTTACGAAGCAGCGATTCACATGCTTCGGCCGGGAATCGAACTTGGGCCGCCCGCGTGGAAGGCGAGCATTCTACCACTGAACCACCGTTGTTCGGATACATTTCTACTATTATTTCCAAAATTTTTTTTGCGCGATTGATCTTTTTTGTTTATTCACAGCATCGGTTGTCAGGACGGTAGGTTGTGTTTACTGGTTTCTAAGTTTAACACGTCGGTAAGTGATTTACTTACCGTTCAGACGTCGCATAAAGACAATTTCACCAAAATGCAAAATATATTTTAAACTGATCGAGAAGTATGAATGTCACTTTTGACATTTCGTTCATTTCGAAGGAATTTAAATTATTTTATTCGGAACTTATTTCAATACGAACGCGCAAAAAATGGTATAAGCATCTCGAACGTTAAGGGTAATTACAACGTTTGCATGTAGATTTCTCTCGTAAAATTGGACAAAATTATATGAGGATTAAGGAGTCTAGCACATTTACTTTTCGAAATACAGGGTGTTGAAATTTTGTAAGCTTGAATGTTTTAATTCGATAACTTTAAAATGGATGGATAAATTGATTTGACATTTGGCAGGTTGTTTTTAAATGTAAAAGGGCATATTTTGATAGAATAGTAGTTTGTGCAACTAGTGTGGATATGATGGCCATATCTCACGAGGACGAAGTCGTTCAAGTGCGCTATGGACAATCCACACGAGTCGAACAGCATATTTTTTCTACGACCCACTTAAGAAAAATCTAGAAAATGAAAATTTCTATAAACTGTAATATAACTTCAAATTGAAAATTTAACAATCAAATTTTATGTTTCCACTAATTTTTTTGTGCTAAGGGTACAGTTCTTGAATGTCCAAATTGTATAATGCTACGGTTTCCCTTTTTAAATATACGAGGCTGTTATAAGTAGATGTTGCCAGTCGGACTCCCTCATGAAGGATACCGTACCATTATCTATAATAATGAATATTCTGCTAAATATTTCAAACGTCTACCTGTTGTCGGTATTAATATCAAGCAGAATAATTATTTAAAAATTAATTATTTGAAAATAAAATTAACAATAAAAAAAACTTCTTCACGGGGAATCGAACCCGGGTCTACCGCGTGAGAGTCTGGTTTGCTTACTACTCGACCACTAAAGAATATGCAAATTGTTTATCTATAACGTCAGATGTATCACATAATTTTTGCTTAAAAGGAACTAAAGTTCCTACCGTGTGTCCCGCGACACGTTCTACCTTTTTTTTCTCTCTCTCTTTCTCTATTTGTAACTAACACGTGTAAATCCTTTATTAAGGTCGACAAACACCGCGTCGTGCCCGATACGAGTGTCGGCCGAATGTTGAGCGTGATAATGAACTTATGGATCGGGGACAGTGCGAATATGTGTGTCACGGCCTTTAATACGCTTGTTGGTTTAATATCAAATATGTTTTTTATTGGCTAGTCGAATAGTAACAATTTTATAATTAAAAATCCCCAACATTCTCGTTGAAAACCTTAAATGATTATAATATAAACCGTTCAATTTAAACGGCACGAAAATCAATGGAAAAATAGATTTTATTCGTCTCACGCTTTCCAGAAATACGAAAAAATCGACTTGACTATTAGATAAACATACAGTGGTCATTTAGACGATGTCATTTGCCAAGTATTCCAATTGCATAATCAAATTATCTATTTTTGAGTGTCAGTCTAGGCAATTCTGAGGTATTCAGTTAAAAATGATAAGCGTGCTGGAAGACATAGCGCTTTATTCGGTGGTGTTTTTCGGATATTGTGTAGTGTTTTTTTTACTTCATAGGATGTAAAAAAAGGATATATAGGATGATATATGCTGTTCCTAAATAGAAGTAAACCTGGGAGGTGAGCTCAGCTGTTTATTTTCGTGCTTGAACGTTTTACTTTAAAATAATGAATTATTCTTTCTATAAACTGTTGAAACTCCAATATGCAGATACTTCGCTTGATATACCGTGAATTGTTTGAAGTTAATACTGAAAAATATTAGTTGTTGAATAACACATTTTTTGTGAAGTATTATCGGAGAACAATATTTATGACACAAATTAATATTATCTACTAAATTAGCAAAAATACTTTCTGAAGTAAACTAAAAAACAAGTAACTGTTAAAGCGAAAACATGCGCGTTAAAAATAGACGTCCACAGTCAATAATAACCTGAATATGAACAGTAGGTCTATAAACTGGGTTTAACATTCAATGAAAATCTAAATTTAACCGAGGTTCACATTGTTTTATTACAAATTTTCGCTTTTTTTCTCAGGGACTTGGTTTTTTTATTAGAAAAAGGCTAATATGCTATATTGGAGAAGATAAATATAATAATAAAAAAAAATAAAAATTGGTACAAATAAACGGGTTAACCACGAAGTAAAACCAAGTTACTTGTATGTGGTGAGAATTACAGTTAGAATGATTGTCAACTAAAGTTTCATATACTTAACTAATAAATAACTTAACCTAACTGAAACAAGCAATTTCAAACATTCACAATATGAGTATTACAATCTAAAAAATACAAAAAACACAAGTATACAAGATGGATACGTTACATATTCAATTAGTAGTAGTAGTATAGTGGCGTTTATTCATCATATTTTTTTTTGAAATACATCACTTGAAAACATGTTAAGAAACAAAATAAACATCTGAAACAAACCACGAAGTAATTAGATTATTTGTATGTGGCACACATGAAAGGATAATCTAAGAGCTAAGACTAAAATCTTATAAAACCACTAACTACATCACATTATAGATCTCATTTTCAATTTTCAATAAGCTCTCGCACGACATCTCGAGATGTACTCAGTATAAAGCTTCTGATTTTTTGCTTATACTTTGGCAGCCTATGTTCGCCTTTAATGTCGGTTGGAAGCGAATTGTATATTTTAGGGCCCAGGTAGGAATAGCTGTGTTGTCCTACAGTTTTTTGTTTATGAGGTGCTATATATGATACATTATTTCGTGTGTGATACCTATGGCTGAGCATTCTCAGTTCATGTTTATAAGTATGTTGAGTAACACAAACATTAATGAAATAAAGTTGCCTGACATCTAATATATTTGTCACAGAATATAAATTATTACAAGGACAATCATATCCTGTACGTAGAATTGTTCTTATGAATCTTCTTTGAAAAACTTCAAGAGGTGAAAGGTATGTTTTAGATAGGCCTCCCCAGCCTATTATTCCATAATTCAAGTGAGGCTCCACCAAGCTCCTATAAACCATTATTTTTTGTTTGAGGTTCAGAATATTACAAATGCATTTAAATTTATATAAAATATATCTCAACTTTTTTATTAGGTATTTAATGTGTTGATCCCATTTTAAATTAGAGTCTACCATAATGCCAAGATATTTAGTTTGATTTTTAGGCAAGATAGTATTTTCTGTATTTACATGAAGATGATAATTTGGTAGAGCATTCCGATAAGAACTGAAAGGCACGTAAATAGTTTTTTTGAAATTAATGGATAAAAGTCTATAATCAAACCACTTTTTTATTATTCGTAGGTCTTCTTCCAATTTTAATTTTAATTTGTACCAGTTCTTATCCTCACAAAACAACACTGTATCATCAGCGAAGCTGATTATTTTAGAATTAGTATCTAGTAGGAATAAATTATTTAGATATATATTAAATAGTATGGGTCCTAGTACCGTTCCTTGAGGTACTCCACAAGAGATTTTTTTTTCTTGACTTACAAAATCCCCTACTTTCACTGTTTGTTGTCTGTTGGTTAGGTAACTTCTAAATAGTGCAGATAAATACATATATTTGAAAACACTATTTTTAAAAATGATCTTTTCTCCCAAAATAAAAAAAAATCTTCCATGTATGTTTTCTTCAAACACATCAATGGAATAACCTGCTAATTGTATGTTTATATGAAAGAGTATGTGAAAATTAGTAATGTATACAGGGTGTCCCACGACGATTAAGACAAGTAATATATCAGAATTGGGCAGTAGTAGATAATTATAAGTTTGGGGGTGTAAATTAGAGCAAATGTTGCATCTTTTCTTGTTATTGTGTTACCCAATGAGTTATTTGTTTTTGGTCACGTGACGTCGCATTCAAAATTATTAATGGTACAACCTGTATATTTGGGCCTTTCTGTGTTCCTTCCGATAACACAATTCCAACTAATTAGCACACTTGGGGTCTAAAGTGATTTATTCAAGAGCTACAGGTACTTAAAGGATTCTAAGTTAAGAAATTCATAATTGAATCCCCTGTAATTTTCGGCAATCTCACATTCGTACGTAATGATTAAGACAAACTACTACCCAATTACTACCCTACTGCCCAATTCTGATATATTACTTGTCTCAATCGTCGTGGGACACCCTGTATATTTAGATTTAGAGACAACAGGAAAAACCAGATGTATTACATCGGAGTAAGGCGCCTTCATTTCTCTTGGATGCTTAACTACTTCATAAAGGATAAGTGTCGCTTTAATCCCCATTAATACGGATAGCTATTACGTTATTCCCATGAAAAATTTATGATTTTTGACTAATTTGAATTAAAAAATGATCTAAGCTTTTTTTGGAAACAATATTAATTTTTCAACAGTAACAACATATTATTTCCATGATATTAAAAAATAAACTTACATTCTTGTTTTCACAACATTCGACCGAGCTTCAAGCTTTAAATACGACACTTGAAATGAGTTGAAGAGAAAATGAAAACACTAGAGTCCATTGGCGAGAGTGGAACTTGACATCCAAGAACAGACAGACCTCAAGAGGTAAAAGATATAAAACAAGAGGGTGAGCAGTACAACTTCTGGATTTATCTAAAGAGCAGAGACGGCTTTACCGCATTTTTTCTTGAAAAATTTGCATGTCTGTATTCATCCTAATCCCAGTATAATATGCAGATTCAAGAAAACAAGATAAATGAAAACGGG
The DNA here is from genome assembly GCA_910591675.1 of Galerucella calmariensis. Lineage (NCBI taxonomy): Eukaryota > Metazoa > Arthropoda > Insecta > Coleoptera > Chrysomelidae > Galerucella > Galerucella calmariensis. The sequence goes on along the minus strand of CAJUYG010003586.1, from coordinate 12,537 downwards.
GAATGCTCTATTTGCATGATAAAAGTTTAAAGCATGTCCGGTTAATATCAGACGTACATTTATAACAAAAAATATAACATGAGATACGATATAGGTGTACCTACGTCATTATACTTGCATTACCTTACTTATGACGTAAATTACTAAATTACTATTAGTATTCTTTTTTTAATTTCTTGGGAAATTAAACCACAATATTTTTAAATTCTTTATTTCAACGTTTCGGTAGCGTTCCAGCTACCGTTGTCAAGAAAAAATAAGTAGAAATTAATTTTTATCCCTAACTGACACAACAAAAAATATTGTGGTTTAATTTCCCAAGAAATTAAAAAAAGAATGAATAATATACCACAAGGAACATACAGAAGATACTATTAGTATTACTTCATTGTTTTTTTATGTCTGGTTGATGGTACACTATCTTAAACTTATGGATAAAAGACTTGAGTTTTCAACAAAATTCAGAATTGGATGACAGTAGACGAGCACCAAAATAAGTTGCGAGGCTTATAAATGTCTTCACCACAGTTGGGTATATACAATTTTTTTACTACTAGACACATTTAAGACAGAAATTATACAGAACATTATACACTATATCAATGCTAAAATATTACTAACCAAAGAATCTTTGATGGGAAAACGGAGCATAATATGAACTTCTTTATTGTTGTTATCACAATTTGAACACACAGCAATGAAATACCATCATTTATTCAAATTATACTCCCCAATATCAAGTGCAACGAATTAACTGAACTAATTATACGACCACACAATTATACAAAACGTGGGTTATGTTTCACTTTGAACTTTGAACACATACGCAATTGAAAACAAAAACAAATGACAGCGATAGAGCGTTCACTACACAAAACCTTGAGTGTAAAAGTTATACTTGGGTACAAAGTGAGCGCTAATCAAACATTTAATAAACTCTACACTCTATACCATAACGCAAGACGATAAGAAGCGTTTACCTCGTCGTCTGACTGTCATCAGTCATTTTTGGGTTGAGCGCGAATTTTGAACTAATGGCGTTTTCATTGGGATAATTAGAGCGTACTTTTCCGCTCGCCTGTTTTCATTTACAATAAACTAAAGAAAGGTAGTAAATAATAATATATTAAAACAAAATGTAGAGCAGTCCGAATATTTTGGTTGAAATATTAATATTTGAAGGTATTTCGAACGAAATTAATAAATATTCCTATATAATTTGACTGACATCTACAATTTATACAAGTTACTGGATTTACAACGCTGCAGGTTACGCTACCAACAAATAGATAGAGGTGTATATTTTATATGTTTAATTTTATTGAAATTATAAAATAATTTAAACCTCATACATTGATATTATTTTGATTCAATACTACTGAAGGATTTATTTCTCAGCTCAACATGAAAATTAATATTTACAACTTATTACAAATATAACGTTGTTAAGATTGACAATTTTCTTGATCGTTTTTGCAGATTCCTATTTTCATAGTATTGATTTATACGGACAAGTTTACGTAGTAGAAATATAACAGTCAGAAGGTAGGCAATGCATTATGCACCTAGATGCAACAGTGATTGCATATTTAAGTACCTACCTACTATTTTGTGAAAATAGTAGACTATGGAATTAATGAAACGTCATTATTTCATTTTTAGTTTATTAAAAAGTTGTCTGTTTATGAATAGCTATTTGAAAAATGGATAGTGACAGTGAATTTTCAAGCACACCTCCAGATATAACAGATTTTGCTAAAAATATTACTCTTAATCTTCTGCCAACTAAATCCAGAGGTAAATACGAAAAACAATACAATATTTTCATGGATTGGTGCCGCTCAAAGAAAATTAAAAAATATTCGGAGAATGTATTGCTGACTTATTTTGGCGAAAAATCCAAAACTCTAAAATCTTCAACCTTGTGGTCACAATATTCGATGCTTCGAAGCACTTTGCAAGTAAAAAATGATATTAACATCAGTAAATACACTATAGTCTGTACAGAAAGTACGAGGAGTAATAAACCCTAATTAAGTATGCAAAACCTTTACAGGGAGCACCATGAAATTTTTGATAAATCTCTTACTTTAAATTACATTTCTTCCGTAAATCTAAAAACCAGGTAGATCGACCCCGTATTTGTTTCAGTTGTAGCAAAATTTAGGGTTTCTTCATTGTTAAAGGATTAGCAGATAAGCAATAACGCAATGCAGTGGTGTGTATTTTGGGAAAAAATACGTTTTAAATTATAATATAATAAAAAATGAAAAGAAATATTTATTTTCATCTTCATTGGTTATTTCAAGCAGCAAATATGTTAAAGACAATCTCCTGGGTATACAAAATTATGTTGCACAAATTTTGTTGAGCTTGAAAGTACCTACAGCAATGTAACATGAGGAAGTTTGACCATGAAAATACAGGTTAGATTTTTATATTTATTTGCGAAATAACCATGAAATTCCATCAAATTCATTCCAGGGGATTCCAAAAAAATGAACAATCTATATACAGGGTGATTCATTAGTGCGATAAAGTCCAATATCTTGTAAATAGTTGAAAATATTTGAATGAAATTTTGCTGATTGTGGCCTGATTGTAGGGGCTCATATTTAAAAATTAGTCACAATTCTACAGCGTGTGCCAGATCAAAGTTATATATTTTTTAAATGGGACACCCTGTATTTCACTTCAAAATGAATTCCGCTTGACTTCGCTATTACAATGATATAATATTGTAATGGGTTATACAGCGTATTTAAAAAGTTCTGACCTCTTGGTCCATGTAAATCGTAACGACTTCAACGCCCTGTATACTTTGAACTGCACAATTTTAAATTAATCTTTCATAGCCATACGTCTGTGATAGTCGTCTAGTACTACAATTCAATCGAACTGAGTCGATATCTAAGAAACCGTATACAGGGTGAGCCCAAACTCGAATACATTGGTTTCACAATTTTTTTAAATGGATCACCCTGTATTTTATGTCGGTAAATGAAAGTTACTTCACTATACTTCAAAATTTATTGAGTATTCTCTATACACAAACTGAATAGTTTTTGTGATATTTCTATTTTGTTATTGAAAATTTTATTTCTAATAAAAAATTCAATAAAAAGCAGATAATAAAATTAATTCACAACAATTAACATGTTAGGAAAGTTGTTAACTTAGAAAAAGGTTTTAAAAGGTCGATAATAATACCACCACACATGCAGAAGGATCAGGTTTCTTAGAGCTCTTCTAAATAGTTAAATTAGAACTATATCATCATTAGCGCTCTTAGTAATTAGGTTGGTAGTAAATAGGCTCTGAAATATCAACAAATATTTACGTTGTGCTAATTCGTTTGTTACATTTATGACATTTGTCATAGCATTTTTAAATAAAATGAATTTCTCCCATGAAATCTTGATATATATGTTGTGGATTTTAGGTGAGAGTAAGTACAAAAAATTGTCTGCTGGCAATGATAATTTTCAATAAACGTTATCCAGAACGCCGACAACCAAATAAAATTGCTTCTGAAAGGTTATTAGATAGATTCAATCGCACTGGATCGGTGATGTATAAGAAGGAAGAAAGAACTAAAACTGTCATTACAGAAGAAGCTACAATGAATGTTTTACTAGCAGTAATTGAGAATCCCCATACGAGCCTTCGTACAATCTCAAGAGAACAAGGAATAAGTTACAGCTCTGTGCAAAGAATTTTGTCAACAAATCATATGCATCCTTATTATATTCAATTACAGCAAAAGTTAAGAGGTAATGATTTTGAGAGGAGGGTACAATTTTGTGAATGAGGACTTCAAAAAACACAAGTGCAAAGACATTTTTCCGACTCCGTGTTATTTGGTGACGAGGCTACATTCCATAAAAATGGAAGTGTGAACAGACACAATTTTCATTACTACTCCACATCGAATCCACATATTATCGTCACCCACAGTCAGATTAGGTGGTCTATAAACGTATGGGGTGGAATAATCGGTCACTATGTGATAGGACCTTATTTCTTCAGAAAAACGGTAAATGGAGAAGTTTATTTAGATTTCCTGGAAAACCATTTACCAGCTCTGCTTGAAGACATTCACCTCGGTACACATCAACGAATGTGGTATCTTCATGACGGAGCTCCTGCTCACCATAACGCGCTCATTCAGGAACAATTGAATAATATGTTCCCTGAAAGGTGGATTGGACGAACAGGACCAGTTCTTTGGGCACCAAGATCACCAGAGTTGGATAAAGCAGATTTTTTCTTTTGGGGTTTTATTAAAGAACAGGTGTACCAGTTACCAGTCGATATGAAAACTAGAATAAGGCAGGCGTTTCAAAATGTTAATATGCAAATGCTTAGAAATGTAAGTCGATATTTTCAAGACCGTCTCCAAGCATGAATAAATGTAGAGGGTGGTCTCCTTGAGCATCTTTTATAACTTTGTTGTTGATTTTTTTATAAATTTTAGTATAAATAGTTGTTAATAAAAAGTTAATAAAAATGAGTAAATTTATTATTGTTGGCTTTCTTTAACCATAAAATAGAAATATTACAAAAACTATTCAGTTTGGGTATAGGGAATACTCGATAAACTTTGAAGTATAGTGAAGTAACTTGCATTTACCGATATAAAATACTGGGTGATCCATTTCAAAAAAATTGTGAAACCAATGTATTCGAGTTTGGGCTCGCCCTGTATACGGTTTCTTAGATATCAAATCAGTTCGATTAAATTGTAGTACTGGACGACTATCACAGACGTATGCATATGGAAGATTAATTTAAAATTGTGCAGTTTAAAGTATACAGGGCGTTGAAGTCATTACGATTTACAGGAAAAAGTGGTCAGAACTTTTTAAATACGCTGTATAACCCATAACAATATTATATCATTGTCATATCGGAGTCAAGCAGAATTTAAGTTTGAAGTAAAATACAGAATGTCCCTTTAAAAAATATATAACTTTGATCTGGCACGGCGTTCTGGAACACGCTGTACAATTGCGACTTATTTTAAAATATGAGCCTCTAGGTTGACTACAATCAGTCAAAATTTTATTCGAATATCTTCAATCATTTACAAGATATTGGACTTTATCGCACTAATGAATCACCCTGTATACTCATATTTCCAGCACTACCTGTATGACATATAATATATTTCCAAAAACTTGAGAGGACAATAAAACTTCAAATTAGGACAATAAAACTCCAAATTACGTTTATCATTTGAAAATCATCTGAGGATTATCTCAGCTTCTAGTTCAATTAATTTAGACAGCTGACAAAGGAAAAGTATTGTGAGTAATAATTTATGTAGCTTATCACAATAAAGTAGATCAGTAACTGATATCACCAGTAAAAAACACGTTACGAATAGTGATGGTTGATAGTATTGTCTCTACTGCTGAGTACAGGTTAGTTGTATATAATAGTAAGATATTATATCAATAAAATAAGCCTCACTATTTGCTTTGAGAAAACTAAGCAGCTCTTCCAAGGAATAATCATGGGAAAATGAAGAAAAATGTTTTGCTTCCATGACTTTGCTTTCACTTTCTTCTTATGCATAAAAATAAGCATTCGTTCCTAAATAAGTTCATTTAAATTTACACACATATTTCAGTTGTTTCCCAGACAACAAACAGTTTAGCATGAAATTTTGTATTTTCAGGAGTGTTTTGATATTACTGATATTCGATATCAAAAAGTGCTTGTATAAGTGATCTGTAATTGTATATAGAACCAGTGTAGTGTAAGTTATGGTGCATGTACGTAAAAAACTACGAACCAAGACTTACGCATCAACAATAAGATTTCAAAACTTCATCCAAATTTGAGGGATAGATTGTGGAATAACCACTATATTGGCGCAGATCCTTAAGCTGGTGGAGCAATCCTGTCACCTGAGCAGAAAATGGGAATATTCCTGCGTTATTGTGCGAACCCTGTATTCCAGAGTAACTGGGATGTGTTTAGAATATTCCATGAGGTAATTGAGCGGTTTGTACAACCATTCTTTGAGCTTGAACGACATATAGTTTTCTGCTGGGCCATATCGACATAAGCTGCAAAACAAAATATTGTGATGTTGCCAGCCTGTAGTTTTTTTCTTCACTTAAACATTGAAAACATTCAATCATTCACATTTAAATATGTAGCACTAATAATAATAGTTATTATTATATATATATATATATATATATATACAGGGTGGGGCACTATGAACGAACTATTCTCTGGCGTCTTAACGGCAAATAAAATTAGAAAAAATAAGACGTAGAATTAAGTATATTACTTAGGACTATAATTTAAAAATATTTTGGAATATACAGGGTGCTCCAAAAAAGCGTGCCGTATCAAAGTTAGGTTCCTTTAAATGGAACACCCTGTATTTTATCACTTTTTTGAATTGTACTATTAAAAATAATGTAAGTTCATCAAAATTTCCCTATACCTATCTAGTTCAGCTTCCAGGATAAATCGATTTTACATAATTTGTAGACCCTCCGAAAAAATACAATAACTTTAAAATAAAAACGAATAACCACATTTGCTTCACACCATCTCACTAGAAGCTTTTAACATTCTGTTTCCAATATTTACTGGTATGCTATCATATACAGAGTGTTTTTAATATGACAGTATAACACTAACCATTTAATACATGAATTTCTGGCTTAATTTAAATGGAACACCCAGTATCTGTTGGGTCTGTTAAACGTGGGAATTGATTACCTTTCAGTTGGTATTAGGGTTGCCTATATCTAACTCTGATAGTTCTCGAGAAATTTTAAATTTGTTTTTTAATACTCAATTATTTGCTGATATCTAGTTACCCATGTCATGATACTCCGATGGAAAGATTTTAAAAATTTAAAATTTGTTATTTTGACAGTAAGTGTTGTTGTATGATTTATTATCGATAAATTAAAGGTCTCTTGAATCAGAATTTTATTAAGGGTAAGTACACTATTTATGGGCATACAGATACAATAAGCTTTAAAATTATAAAAAAATAACTAGGTACAGAAAATTCAAAGAAGGTGTTCAAAGTGACGCCCATCTTGTTGGATACAAATTTGAACCTTTTTAAAAAAAAAATTCTCAACACTTTCTTTAACATTTCTGGTGTTACTGTTTGAAACGCTCTCCTTATCCTATCCTTCATGTTCTCAGGAGTGGTTGGCTCTGTATTGTAGACAATACTTTTTATGTAACCCCAAAGAAAATAGTCTAATGGCGTCAAGCATGGTAACCTTGGCGGCCAAAGATAAGGAGCCCCTGGCCCAATCCATTTTTGTGGAAAAATATTGTTCATGAGGTAACGCCGGACAATTATACTGTAATCAACAGACGCACCATCCAACTGCAGCCACATTTTTTGTCCTATAGCTAGTGGAGCGTCATATAAAAGTTCGGGTAGTTTGTTACGTAAAAATTTACGAAATTTTCTTCCAGTTAGCTTTAAGTTTTCTTACTAATCTTATTGCAAAGTTAATGTTTGAGTGACCTTAATAAAATTCTGATTTAAGAGACCTTTAATTTATCGATAATAAATCATACAAAAAAGCACTTACTGTCAAAATAACAAATTTTAAATTTTTAAAATCTTTCCATCGGAGTATCATGTCATGGGTAACTAGATATCAGCAAATAATTGAGTATTAAAAAACAAATTTAAAATTTCTCGAGAACTATCAGAGTTAGATATAGGCAACCCTAATACCAACTGAAAGGTAATAAATTCCCACGTTTAACAGACTCAACAGATACTGGGTGTTCCATTTAAATTAAGCCAGAAATTCATGTATTAAATAGTTAGTGTTATACTGTCATATTAAAAACACCCTGTATATGATAGCATACCAGTATATATTGGAAACATCATGTTAAAAGCTTCTAGTGAGATGGTGTAAAGCAAATTTGGTTATTCGTTTTTATTTTGAAGTTATTGTATTTTTTCGGAGGGTCTACAAATTATGTAAAATCGATTTATCCTGGAAACTGAACTAGATAGGTATAGGGAAATGAATTTAAAAGCACCAAAAAAACTTGTAAATATCAGACGATGATCGAATATCAATAAACATCAAAATAAACTGGGGAGTTTTTCCAGTTGATCTGACAACGTCATGAAGTTTTGCCAACCCGTTAGCTGTTAACTAATATTTATTCTGATAAGCAGGAAAGTGACTAAAAAATTACATCATCGTCTTTTTATCGTAAAAATCCTATACCTGATGATATCACTAGCTATACGTTTAGAATCTCTCAGTTGCGGAAGATGCTGTATCTCGAAAACTGTGATTGAATTAGGTTTGTATATCCCAAAATAGATAATATTAGTGATACTTTCCACTTTTAAAAGTTAAAGATTTTCATACTCTACCATTAGACACAGTTTTATTAATATTGTCCATTATTTGAAGAAATATCTATTAACATATACATGGTTTCATTATAAAGTTTTTTTTCTGTAGCACATCGAAACGACATTGAATAGATTCTACTCAACAATTATTCATTAAAATTTATTTAAAATTCATCTTGAGTGGCACTTAATTAAATCTGAAAGTAAAATTGCTCTCCATGAGACTGTCATTGCCATTTAAAATCTAATGAATGGTCCATCCTTCAATAATAATAATGAATATTAAGTTATAATTAGATCCCATGAGGAAAAGGGATGTTTAAGTTTACAATTCAATAAAACTTTCAGAACCGAAAGGAAACTGTTCATGAAAAATGTAATAAAATATTGAGTTACCAATTCTGCGTCGTACACAGTAAGAACATAAAATTTCTTCGTACAAACAAATCTTTTATTATTTTTTTATTAATAAAAGCTTCGACGTCTCACAGAAGCTTCATGAAGGATGCGAACAAAATGAAGATATTTATAATGAAAAATTGTTTCCAAAGATTTGGTTCAAAAATGAATAAAATTTGTTTCAAAGTTCAATTTTATTTGAAATTTCTCGTTATAATTACAAGCTTTGGGCGCATGTTGCAGGATGCATTTATTTAAAGCCAAGTGCGACAAATTTTTAACTATATCTCTATGAGAAACGTTTAATACTGATAAATATTGATACATTTGTACATTTATATTTATTTATGACGAATAAAGATTAAATTAACAAAAAAAATGATGCGAAATTACAAGTTGATGATAATGAAGTTAATAATAATAAATATCATCTTGTTTTAATATTCACTCAAAACATAGTTTGAATCTTCAGCACATTTTTGGTTTATTTTGCGATGTTTGTCGGAAAAAATAATGGATTTAATGAGGGAACTGGTCGTAGTAATATTTAAAACTCATTTTATCACAAATATGCAGTACCTACTTCTAATTCTGCGTTAGGTGTTGATGAATGTTAGGTATTAAGTAAATGTTTTACGTAATGTGATTCATCTGTTTGTTTTAATCTGTATGCTCGTGTGTGTCTGTTCGTTTTGTTTTATTCCAAAATTTCGAATGTTTTGACCAATATAGACAGTATTACATTCTGGACAATTAAGTTTATACATCTCAGACTCCCAGAAAGTACATATAATTGTGGAGATTGAGGATTTCTATTAATCATGTATTTTTTATCATACCTACTAATTGAAAACATAATTTAAGCTATTGACAACCTCTTCCACATTTTTTTAAAAAATTTTTGTTGGGTCAGTCCTAGAAATTCAACCTTTAAAGGTTATATTTTCAATAGAATTGGCAATTTATAATTTTTCATAAGGAAAATGGTTTGAGATTTTAAAGCCATTTCTGATTATGTTGCTAAAATATTTTTACTATATATAATCATATACCCTAAGGTGTCGGGTTTACTATCATTCGTAGATGTTGGTGGTTTGCTGCATTTCAAGCCTTTATTCAAAAATTCTATTTGACTATTTGTAAAGTCAATGTCTGAATGTCGACTTACTGCGCTATCTCTGCTGCAGGCAACCAATGATGCAACTGAACCCAGGTTTGTGTCTAATAAACACTACAAAATACAAATAAAACATAACACAGAGCCAGATACTGCAAACGTATATATACTCAAAAATGAAAGAAGGCTCAGGATGTGGAGTTTACTCGAGAGCACTCAGCCCAAGGATTAAGTGGGGAATGGGAATGGGAGTGGTTTAAACAGAACTGGCTGGTATCTCGATTGCCACAAAAGAACTAACCAGAAAAGGAACTTTTGGCAAAAACATAACAATCTGCACTGATAGTAGACAAGCCCTATCAGCCTTGAGCAAACAACGTGTTATATAGGGGCTAGTACTAGAGTGCCACCAAGATTTAGCTAACGCCTTGGCAGATAACAATATTATCCTGATGTGGGTTTAAGGGCACTACAGGAGTAGAGGTAATCGCATTGCCGATTCCTTAGCCAGGGAAGCGGCTGGACTAAAAATTTCAGGACCCAGTAACACCTACGGCCTAACAAATTTGACGATTATGGAACTAGCCAAACGTTACACCCATGCTCAATCCCTGAGTAGATGGGATGGAATCAAGGGACGCAGTCTTGCCAGGATCACCCTGGGCGACCCTGGGAAGCTGGTGCCGAAGAAATATTTGGCGATGACCAGGGGAAACGTTAACAGTAGGAATTCTGACTGGCACTGGACACACCTCTATGCAGGATGTGTAAATAGAAATATGAAACTGTCAGACATGCCTTATGCGAGTGTCCGGAGTTATCGTCAATAAGAGAGTGTGCATTCGTTGAGTTTTGGCCTACACCTGCCGATATAAAGGAGATGTCCCCTAGTGATCTGTCCACCTTCCTGGGAAGGACAGAATGGACGATGACCTAGGAGGACAACTCCTAGTGGATTCTTCTTATAATATGTGAAACGGAGTCTATATGACAATCGCACTGAACCAAAATTCTAACTTCTAGTTTTGTCTTCAGCTTTAGCAGGTGGTTTATTTTGGAATAGACCCTTTTCACTTACTAACAAGCCAGACAAGATACAGCTTGTAGGAATCAGTGTAGTATGTACTTGGTTTGGAATTATATTTAGATGATAATTGCTAACAGCAAAAAATGTCCCTTTATCAAGCGAATTTAATGCATTAAACATTGCACATTGTGAATCAGTATCAGTTTACACTTAAAAGACCGTCAATAGAACAATTCCGATGCAATTTTGAGTGGTTTGATTGAATTGAATATTCAAAATCATCGGTGCGAATATAATTAAATAACTGTTCTAGTTGGTGCAATGCAGAACAAACATTTACCGGTATAAAGATAGGCTTACAACTACGCCCATTGTCATGACAACCATTTATTCAACGCAATAGTTTCATAATATGTATTATAAATTCAGCAAAACAGCTGTCGCATGTACTGATTGTCTCATTTTGTTGAGGGTGTTAGTGGGTTGTTATTTTAAATAGGGAATCGTCATATCGTTATGGAAATTGTTATTTGTTGTCAAAATTGAGCATAGAAGCATAGGGAATGTAGAAGTGAAATCTGGTTATTTCAACAATTGCTGTGTATGCTCGATACGGTTAAATTATATAACAGCATAATGAAATTATAGAGGTGCAAAAAATAAACATTTTTATAGAATGTAACCAAAATAATTAGATCGTTTCATACACTTTATACTGTACAAATTTAGGAATCTGGATTAATTGGTCTCTTAAATTTGTGCTGTGGCAAATTCTGTACAGGAATACACCATATATATCACCCTCTAAAATAAAGCAAAACTTTCAGAGCACTAAGAAAATCAATTATTGGAGCAAAACAAAGTCACTGAAAACAACGGTTTTCTAAAACTAAGAAAATCTGGGTCAGGAAATCTTTCATAACGTTTTTATTTTTTGTTTTGAAATCATTTTTCGTATTTTCAGTAAATTACAGATAGTAAAAAAGTAATATTGCAACAAAGTCCTTTCTGGATAAATTTTAATTTCGTTTAACGGCTTGTCTTTTTGTAAATACTACCTCTTGAATGTGCTAGAAGGTTATTCAATACAATCTTAAAAGCAAATTAATTATTCCAGGAATTAGAATTATAATGCTGTTATCATTCCAAGACGTATATGGTATGAAAACAAATTATTGGAGCATATTTATGTATCTAACATAACCTAGAATTAGCTGTTTGCGTTAGGAAGACGCCAGAAGCAGATACTTGTATAAATGTAACTAGCAATAAATCGTCAGCAGCACTCGTACATGTGAACAGACGTAACTGATTCGTAAACTGATTCAAACAAATGAATAATATTGTCAAGTATTTCTTCAAAAGTATTGGATAGGGATGAAAATTTGAAAAAAACTTGATTGCTCCCGATAACGATTGCTGGAATGATACCGAAACGTTGGAATAAAACCGATTGTGGTTTGATTCCTCAAAAAAAAATGAATGTTCTACAAGGAACATACAATAGATATTGTATACCACCAGACATATGTTTTCATGAATAAATTTTAAAGAGTGGGAGGAGACTGTCGGACTAGTCGGACCATGTGCCCGGTTACGGCATCGGCTGAT
>CAJUYG010003585.1:0-20648 GCA_910591675.1 Galerucella calmariensis | reverse complement strand
CTGTAAATATAAATTAATTGTAAATATAAATTAGAATAAACGTTACAATATCTTTAAATATAATTTCGATATATACTCTTTCTTTCTGCTCATTTCCAAAACTATTGTTTCTTTTGTGTTTCTCTTGCCTTGCTGGCTGTGAAATGGCAGCATATCAGTTCTTAACTCAGATAGACTGGGAGGATTTTCGAGGGTTAAAAGGAACAGAAATAATCGATTTTTATGCAGACCACGTACACTCCGAAACCCCTTAACTTATTCACATAATAAAAGTAAAATTTTCTATACACGTATTTGGAATTTTTTTAGTTTGAATGCACTTTCGCGAAACATTGCAGCTATATGTATGTATATATACACATATCGTATGGTAATAATAAGCTACACAAAATAAATAATATACGTGAAAGTGGAAAACTGGATTTTTCAAAATAAAACAAAACGTGAAAATAGTGTATTTATTTTAAGGGTTTATCGGGAAAATTTTATTCCACCAGTTTGGTATTTGTTAAAGATGTATCCTTGAAAAACCCTTTTTATTGATATTTCAAAAAGTAACCGAGTAATATTACGGATCTCCTCGTTTTTACTAAAAAGTGTCATTGGCCTGAAGCGATCTTAAGACTGAGATAGCTTTACAACCTGTATTTTATTGGTATATTATTATCACTCCCAAAATCCTAATTGGTTGTATCGAACACTATTTTGTTGTAGACAGCAGGTGTTTTATAAATTTATAATCAAAAAGGTCACAAAATAGTTATATTTACATTTAATTCACCAATTTTCACCTGTGACATTTTTGACACTATTGTTGCATGCGTTTTTGTTGTTAGGCAGATGAGTTTTAAAATGTTCAAAAATCAAAATTGGAAAATGATTTCGAAATTCCCGACGAAATTGCCACAGCGTAGCCTGAAAAGGCAACATAAAACCTGTTACCGGGAAAATCCATATACACATACGACAAAAAATTTGACAAATTTTTAAGTGAATGTCAGTAGCTGTGGGAAGCAAAACTATGCTGAGAGGAAGGTATTTGATATGAAGAGTTGACTGTTTAAGGAAGTGGGGAGCAAGGTCAGCGTTGGGCTACACAGGCTTGAGCTTGGAGATGGAGGTGCTGAGGAAGATGATCGCGTGGCTAAGAGCAGATGGGACGAATGTGGCAATTTATAGGTACAGATAGGGAAAAAAAGTCAGGAATGAGGCGGTAATCCTGAAGGATATATTGGAGGGGACAGAAAGAATTAGGAGGAGATGGAAAGAATTAGGAAGGGTTTGAGGGAGATGAAGGGAAAGTGGGTGGATAGACTTAGTGTCAAGGAACACGGAGGTGGTTATAGAGGCAAAGAAAGGGATTGAGGTCAGGAGAATTCTGAGGGATGTGAAAAGGGTAACAGGAGCTAGGGCGGTGGAAGCGGGAAGGGGAACAAAAACCATTAAGATGGTGGGGATAGACCCGTGGATTGTAGATGAAGTGGTGAGAAAGAAGATAGAGGAATTGATTGGGGAAGGGACAAGAGTGAGGGAGAGGAAGGAGCTGAAAATGGTGGTGGTGAGGGTGGAATGGAAGAAAGCCTTACTAGAAAAAAGGGAGATTAATTTGGACTGGAATAAGGTAAATATTGTAGAGGGGAGAGGATGGCATATGCTTTGGATGTGGAGTGAAGGGCCACCAGGTAGCGAGGACCTCTGGACCCCTCAGACGGGACGAGTCTGGGCAAATAGGAGAAAGGAGAAAGCAGACCGCGGGAAGAAAAAATGTAGAGGATGGATGGAGGGTTACAGATAAATCTAGTGGAGAGCATGATTAGGAAAGAGAAGGCATGTGGGAGGTAGGAGTGATAGAAGGGACCCAAATAACACATTTCATTTACCAAGCAAATAATGCTAGATCGAAGCATATAATTTAAAAAAAATGATAAAGTTTAGCATATTCTGAGCAATCTTTTATAGAATAATTTCAGCCTTCCTTAAAAGACGTCTTATCTTGTTTAAGACTGAATATTGCAACCAAGTAGCAATAATTGCTAGTAAGTCATGAAAAGTAGCCAAAGAATGGAGATAATGACTTTAAAAAATGCCAAAAAATGAATAGTCAAATTGGAATTTAGTGTGGTCATAAAATGCCCTTAAGTGCTTCAATTAGTGCCATTTATAAGCAATACCATAAAGTTTTGTATTGGAATTAATTTGGATTTTAGATGGAAATCAATTCCAAAAAAAACTCACAGTATTGCTAACCTTAATGTGATTGTAAATCTCAATTCAGTTGAAAGGTTTCATGATATTTCAGAAATCATTATAGATCATGGAAAAATGATTGGAATAAAAATGAATGAAAAATTACAAAACTACGGAAATTTGGACGGACAGGTGCGTATTACAGGCGTGTACATAAGAGTAGTAACGCAGCTAAAACGCAACGAAATAACGATAGACACAGAAGATAACCTTCCTGGTTCTTGGACCACGTCTCTTCATTGGCCTTGACGTGGGACTCTTTCTTTACAGGCTAATACCACCACTTCTTGGTGGAAAATGTGTTGTCGCTGTTGTTCCCATCCCATGCCTCAGGAACAACACACAAAATTCTATCTTCACTTTCCAAAGTCTCAATAACTAAAGGAGTTCATTTTTTATTAGGAAATAATTATAAAATATGACCTATAAGACAATCTATTACTCTAAACATAACCTCACAGTGATCTTCTTTTTCTTCAACTTTATAATTTTGAAAGCTTTCACAAAGCGATACTAACAGCTATCTAGCTTTTAATTCCATAAAGCTTCGTATTGGCATAGAAAAATGCTTGTTAAATACAAAGACATGGCCGAATCGTTTGCTCACGATAATGAGCAATGTTGCCATAGTTTTTGTATCTATATATTGATAGGTATAGAATATGCAAATAATCTGGTTCAGAATATTATTTGATTTCAAACTGGGATACAAATTTCAGAAAATCTGGCAAAGATAAATCAATCTAATCCATCACAATCAATCCAACTAAAAATACTTCAATTTCAATTGAATGTATATAATTCATTGATTGGTATCAAAATTGAATATCGATGCTGCCGTGAAAAAACGTCCCATGTGCAGGAGGGGCAATTTTTCAGGAGACACAAAAAACGTTCCTGCTGGTAATTTTTCAGGTTCCAGTTTATAACATTCAGGAATTGTTAATATTTGCATCTAAAGAATTACTTATAATTCAAAATTACATAAATAATAATCACATTTGTAATGCTAATTCATTTTTTTGTATGCAGCTTACACATAGGAGGTTTTGTATGTCATAAATATAACACATAGGAGGTTTTTGAACATTGAGTCAACATTTGAAAATCATCATCACTTTTAATCAAAATATTAAGATAAATGTAAAAGATTGTTCAATCATTAAAATGTAAAAGGTAAAGTTATTGTAAAACATAACATTCAATATTTGCACAGATTAAATGTGAAAAATTGTTCATGAATTCAAATTTATGTTGTCAACTTTTAATGCAACTCTGTTTCAATGATGTGGTAAGGATTCATAAAAATTGTGGTGATCCTTTGGAATGACTTCCTTCAAGTCTTGGAGGCATTTCCATTTTGAAGATGTTAATTGAATCGGTTTGTCATACAAATTTTCAAGTGGAGTGTTTTCATTCCTCTTCTTCCTCCGCTGTGGCAAGTTTTCAAACTCCTGACTGTGTCGCATTTTGAACAGAATGTCTTCATTGCAACAGTAACGTAGAGAACGAATGTTTGTTACTGTTGGATCCCCTGCTTTTTTTCCTGGGCGCAATGAAGTTAAAGTTGCCGTGGGTTCGTAATTCTTGAAAAATGTGTAATCCACAACATGAATGTTGTAGGGCTGTTTTGGTCTTGTCAGCCTCATTTGTGCTATGTAATCACTCGGAGCATTTAATGGTGGAACAAAAAGTTTTTCCAAAGTCGCATGGACACTGTCGCATTCCATCATGGTGTGCCCTTTTTCTAAGTACAACTGCTCTACTTCAATTGAATGTTCTATTGCGAAATCACTGAGTGCACTGGCCAAAACTCGGTTTCTGTTGTGATAGCAGCATCCATCCGATATTATTGTCACTTTTTGGTAGCTAGTCTTTTTAGACAAAAAATCTATTATGCAAGACGTGAATTCGTTCATTGAAACGCCCCCATCAACTTCGTGCCAAATGTACAATGACACGGATTTGTCATTTAACACATAAATGGTAAAATTATGCAATTGAAGCTTTTGCTTATAGTACATGAGTGAGGCTTCAGTTCTAGGGCAAAGTAATACACTTTGAAGATCCATTGTTAAGACTAAATGAGAGTCATCTGCTGTATCTTTTGCTTTATTTTTTGCTTCTCTGGCCTTATTTTTCATTATAATGTGAATATCATAGACTTCTTGAGGGATAGTTTTCACATTGAATCCACAGCAGACATCGCTTTGATCTTTTCTAGGTTTATGATTTTTTATTTTTTCTTTGATCAAAACATTGGTGAAAAATGTTCGTTCCACCGGCTTCATACCCTGTTCATCACACCATATTTTATAAATTTCATGCATGTGACTTACTGACCTAAAAGTAGATTCCAAATATACTTGTTTGGAAGAGCTTCTGCAGTAATGACTTGGTACTTTAGGCAGTAGCTCTAACCATTTTTCAACACTCTTTGTCATTGCTTCATTTTTTTTCTTTTTTGCATTGATAGTACAACCATTCTCTGAGATCTTCTTTTTTACTGGTTTTTCTTCATCAAAATTATCAGTACTGTCATCACTATCATTATCTTGACCTTCATCATCTCGTTTCACCCACCTTTTGAATGTATCTTCACCCAAACATAGTGTGTTGATTTGTGTGTTCATTTTCGGTCAAATTGTGAGATTCAACTGCAATTTCAATGTCATCATGGTTGATAGTCCCCATTTCTTCAGCAATGTCATCTTGATTGATAATCCTTATTTCTTCTGCTATGTCATCTTGATTGATAATTCCCATGTCTTCTGTAATGTCATCTTGATTGATAATCCCTATTTCTTCTGCAATGTCATCTTGATTGATAATCCTTATTTCTTCGGCTATGTCATCTTGATTGATAATCCCCATGTCTTCTGCAATGTCATCTTGATTGATAATCCCCATTTCTTCTTGCAAATGACCAACACTTACCAGATTACCATCAGATTCAACAATAAAATCGTTCCATACCAGAGAATCTGAGATGAGTGTTCTTTCTTCATTATTTGAGAAGTCTGGATTCGCCTTCTCATTCAATTTCAGTGCCAAATCCCGTATTCTTTCACCTCTTGAAGCCATTCTGAGAAAAAAATCAGAACACTATTGTTAGAAAGCAGTGAAGTTAATTATTCCATACATAATACTTCATAACAATAAACTTACCTTGATCATTTGTAGTATGGATTGATAATAGAAACTATAATAATAATAAATAGAATAATGATAGACACTTCTTTCAAATTACGAGAGCAAAAGACTAGAGAAAGCTCTTCTGCAAAACCTACCATGTGTTCAGTTCGCGAAATTGTTGGAACGGTAATACCAACCATACGTTTCAGAAACACATGAGAGGTTTTACCACGACAGTTTTTTCTTTCAACACATAGGAGGCAGTGGTTTTTATTAAATTGAAAATTTTTTGACAATTCCAAAAACCAATCAAATTTCCTCATTTTATATCATATGAACAATCTCAGCCAATCATGTCAACATTACACTGATAACAGACCATGGGCAATTTAGTTGTTATACTGAAACAAAAAATTTTCTATCCGAATAACCCTCGGACATTGATAAATGCTCAAAAATTTTATGACAACTTTCTCAAGCTTGTTGCTTGTAGGCAACAGGCCTCCGCCTACGGCGTCGGTCTGTTTCCTAGCAACAAGCTTTCGAAATCTGTCATATAATTTTTTCGAACAATTATCAATGTCCTTGGGTTATTACTACTGAGAATAAACCGTAGAATTGTCACATAGGAGCTTTCGCCAGTTGATAGAGGATTTGATTAGGCCTTCAACAAGTAGAATAACTCATTTTCGAAAAAAGTTGCACATAGGAGGTTTTTCCACGGCAGCATCGATATGACAACACCGTAATTCATAATAAAATAATTTAATTTATAAAGTATATTTGTCCACGACCACCTAATAATAAGTCAATATTTTACCTCCTAACTAAAGGTATATGGTACCCATATATCAACTGTCGTGAATTATGGTTCATAATACACTGTAGTGTATTATGGTTCATAATTCACGACTAGAGATGGGAGAACAATATGGAATAAACTATTAAATCTGTGTATTTTGTTCAGGAAATTTGTTTCTGACATATATCGTATCTATAAAATATTGTAATTTTTAGTATTGATACTTTTCATAACGATATTTTCTAATATTAAGTATTTTAAAACAATATATTTATAACGGTACGTTGTATTGATACTTTCTACAGTATCGCCCATCTCTATATATGTCAAATTATTTGAAGTAGCTGCCACAACATTTTGAGGTTAGTAATGTGCCAAATCGCTACTGACTTTTATTTATTAATTAATAAATTAAGTGTCGTGGACAAAGTATAGTATTCTACTCGCAATTTATGGCCATAATTCACTTGGGTGACTCGTTTAATAATATACTATTTGCTCACAGTTATCACTGGCCCCTATGTTTTCAGGAAGTATTTTATTGACATTTTACAGAAAATTAAGGTTTGCAGAGATTTCTGATGGTTCACAATGATATTTTCCAGTTTCAAAAATAATAATAATTGTCATAATATATTGAAGGAAAGATCCACACCTGAACACCTACATAACTGTTGGCATAAATTTCCCATATCAATCTAATATTTATCCAAAACAAAACTTCATTACATTCTCACGAGAAATGTTTAACTGCGCATCATCACTAAAAGCATTGAAAGCTATATCTGGATTCAACGACTGCTTCTTTATATCGCTTTGACAGCCAATGTTGGCAATCGAATCTAATAAAATGCACTTTTGGTGCCAATTTATGGCTATTCAGGCCTACAGGTTGAATTGCTAATAAGCTATCAAATGTACTTAAAGGCCAAATCGCGCGCTCCCTTTAGGCAGCGATTACGTAATGAATGCTACATGTAGAAGCTTTAGTGGACGGTTTCAATTGCCTATTAGCTTCAAGAGTGACACAAAATTCGATTTTGAATCTACTTCTATGCTTATTGTGTTACTTAGGGAGTAGATGACGGAGAGTGTGTGAGGGGCCGCCGCCTTGAAGTATGCTAGGGTAGTGATTCCGAGGTGGGAGTCACGGCGAGCTTGAGGTGGGTTTGGTTGGTGGGCATTCCTTTGGGGATGAGTCCAACACTGTCTGTGTACTGGTTAGGATCCATTGGAACATGAGTTCTCCATCTCAGCCCGAAAAAAAAGCTGTTGGGGTACTTTAATGATCTATCCGAAAAAAATTTCCCTAGCTCCCTATTGGCTAAATATTCAATGATAAAGAAAACTCCAATGGTAAATAATAATATTGATGTTTTTAATTTCCACAAATTATACAAGTATTTTAAGCAGAGGTCAAAAGGGTGTTTATCCAGAGAAAATGTTCTAAAATTTGTTCATGGGGCACCAAATGAAATGCGACAAGAGCTTGTGAATATGTTCGATTAGATTAGATTTAACGAGGTGGCTACTCGGTCTATTACACTGCGACCTTTTCAGATCTATTGTGATCGTCTGAATCTATATTATATTCTCCAGCACATGTAGAATATAGAAAATCAGTCTGGTTTGTAATTAGATGAGACATCACTTGTAGACCTCGTCTCGAACTTGATTCTATTTCGCAATAGCCACTCGAGCCCTTCTGGCTCTCGTATCTATTGCCTGGCAACAAATTTCTTTAAATCCGTCAAATTATTTTCAAATTATTCTCACCCTCTTGTGATATTACTGCAGAATATTTTTTTAAAAATTGAATTCACTTCGGTAGGAATCATATCCGTACAAAATAAGTATATCAGTAGATTCTATTATAATGAACAAAACCAAGCGTGATATGTGAAAATATATTTCTGTATCAATCGAATAACATGCATAGGTGAGGTTGGTATATGGAAGTGAGATAGAGGTTTAATTTCCCTCGGGAAAACTGTTAGAAATCTAAATTTTAAAAATATCGAGATGGTAAAGAAAAACTAAAACTAACTAAAGAATAATTTAAAAAAAACCAGTATTACCATCGTGCATCTAAAAGCTGCGACGCAGTTCCATTTATCAATATAGAAAATATTTGCTAACAGTTAGTTGATAAATAAGAGACTGAGGCCGGGTTTATCAATAGCAATTTATCCGTCAGTTAATGCTTAACTACCAGTTATTTTGCAAAGGTCGGTTTATCAACAACAGGATAACTTTATCCGGCAGATAAAATGTCAAATATATATCTTTCAGTTTCAACTGGTGGATAGGTCGATATCTGGAGGTTAAGGTCTATTACATAACCTCACTTTATTCGGTAGAGTTGTTGGGTTTTGATTTCGTTGTGTCAAATTTACTTGGGTTATGAGCAAAGTAAAAAATGGAAAGTACTAGTACTACTAAGAAGAGAGGATGCAATTTCACAACAGAGGAGAGAAATTTGCTTTTAAAAATTGCAAATAAACATAAAAATGTAATAGAAAATAAAAAACGGATGGGGCAGCCTCGAAATCAAAGAGAAGGCTTGGATGCAGGGTGAAGCAGCAGTTCGACATTCAAGTGGTTCCTCAATCAGTTCTAATATTGATAAAACAGTCTCTTTTGTCATCCTAAACCTTGCCTGAAAATCCTGGTCATCCAACTTTTCGAAGTTGTCCACTCTTTCCCTAAATGTATAAGGTCTTCTTTCGTACTCAAGAACTTGCACAATATCCTCGTCCTCGTCGCTATCCAGAATATAATCATTCAGAAAATTCATATTCATCAACAACCAAAAAATCTTCAAGAAAGAAAAATAAAAACACATAAACCTTCGGATAAACATTCACCAATAATCTAACAAAAATATCAATTGATGTGACATGACCTTGTTCTTATTACAACCAATGAGATTGCTTACATTCATTCGTCAGCATTGCCAACTTTCTTTATCTGTTAGTTAACAAACTAGAGAATAAAAACGAGTTGATAAACCGCTTCCGAACAAACTGGAACTTTATCTGCTAGTTACTTTTATCCGACGGATACTTAACTGACGGATAATATTGGCTATTGATAAACCGGGCCTCAAACATATATTTAAAAGTTGTACATTCTGAACTCACATTCCAACTTTATCCAGTAGAATTTCACTGATTAGATGACAAAATCAGAGAAATTGTCTATGACGATTGACTATGAAGCACAGGAAATATAAGAGACTAGAACAAAAAGTACTTAGGTACATATCAATACATTTTGCACCACGACTCAAAAATCTTTCAGACACTAGCTTTACAAATGGAAACTTCAAATACACCAAAATTTGAATAAAGATAATATACAAGGTGTCCATCTATAAATTGACACATTTTAACAACTTATAACTCGAGAACGGAAAAAGATATCGACATGCGGTTTTCACTAAACTTCCTAAATTTACTTCTAGTTTCTGTTGACATTGTTGCCGCATGTAATTTTTTTCTGGAAATTGACGATAAAAAAAATTAAGGTTTTTGAACCAAAATTGTGACCTTAGATTAAATAGGACACCCTGTAATTCTTAAAACCTTTGAAAAGACCCTTTCTTCTTCTATCCAAAAATGTATACATTGTTGGCATTCACCCACGTTTTTAGGGAATAATTTACTTTTTCATGAAACCACTTCCAAATCTAAAGGACCACATTCTAACAACTTAAAACTATAGAATGAGACAAGGTATTGAAAACAGGTTTTACTTAAAAATAGAAAACAAAACATACATTAATAAAGTAATTGTGAAATATGACCTCCATTTTGTTCAATACATGTATGTTAGCGCAATAAAAAATGTGTAAATGCATTTTGGAGCATTTCTGGAGTAATTACATTAAACACATTGATTATGTTATTCCTCAGTTCTGCTAAATTTGAAGGTGTTGGATCGTAGCATCTGTCCTTAATGTACCCCCATACAAAAAAAATCCGGTACAGTCAAGTCTGGAGAATAGGGAGCCAAGTCAATAGGACCAGCTCGACCTATCCACTTGTCTCCAAAGGTTATATTCAAAGAATTCCTCGATATTAAAGAGTAATGCGGTGGAGCACCATCTTGCTGGAAATATACATCATTTAGTATACCTTCTTGTTGTAGTTGAGGATAGAAAAAGAGTTCTAGCATATCCGTATAATTGTTCCCATTTACTGTTTGTTCTTAGAAAAAAATGGTCCATAAATGTTTGTTTTGGAGACACCACACCACACATTCACCTTGGGGGAATCTCTTTCAAACTCGTTGAATGCTCTTGGATTTTCATCACCCCAAATCCTACAGTTATGTTTGTTTACGCGGCCATTTAAGTGAAATGTTGCTTCATCTGACATTATTAAATTTACGTTTGGTTGATTTCTAAACAAATCTAATAACGTCTCACACATAAACAATCTCTTTTCGATTGCATGATTCTCAATTTTTTGGAAAGTCTGAATCTTATATGCTTTAAACTTGATTATCTTTAAAAGCTTATCCACCTTACTCTTTGACATATGTAAAGGTTGAGCGATTTTTCTATTAGATATTTTATTATTGTTTCTTTCTAAAATCTCTCTTAACTGTAAAACATCATTATTTAAAAGAATATCTTGAGCGTTTTGAATGTGTCTTTCTTTTCTCTCCAATGTTCCTGTTTCTGTAAACTGACTTACCAGCTTATAATAGAATTTCTAGTAGGCGGATTTTTTTCAAAAATGTTTCTAAATCTTCTTTGTGTGTATGCGTAATTGATTTACTTTCATTAAACACTAAAACGCACCGGGCTTTTTCGGTTTTGGTAAACATTTTTTTTAGTACCAGCTTTCTCTTGCACTAAAATTATTGCTAATCTGACACTTCTGTCAACACTCGATTTGCGTTACACAGCACCCTTGATAAATTAATATCATTTATTAAGTCATTCATATTCTATGCTCAGCTGGGTAAGTCAATTTACAAAAATGAGAACATTAAATAGAAAATGTGTACTGAAAATGCTTACGATAATCCTTTAAATGATAATTTATGGATGAAGGTTTGCAAATAATTATTAGAAATAGGAGTTTTGTTCGCAAGAAGCCCTCAATATGAATTTGAAAAATTAAATTTTTAAAGAAACTTTCAGACGTTTGAGACTTGGCAACCACGTTAGATACAAATTAAAACATTTTTAAGAATTTCAGTAAAACCTGTTTTCAATACCTTGTCTCATTCTATAGTTTTGAGTTGTTAGAATGTGGTCCTTTAGATTTGGAAGTGGTTTTATGAAAAAGTAAATTATTCCCTAAAAACGTGGGTGAATGCCAACAATGTATACATTTTTGGATAGAAGAAGAAATGGTCTTTTCAAAGGTTTCAAGAATTACAGGGTGTCCTATTTAATCTAAGATCACAATTTTGATTCAAAAACCTTAATTTTTTTTCGTCAATTTCCAGAAAAAAATTACATGCGGCAACAACGTCAACAGAAACTGGAAGTAAATTTAGGAAGTTTAGTGAAAACCGCCTGTCGATATCTTTTTCCGTTCTCGAGTTATAAGTTGTTAAAATGTGTCAATTTATAGATGGACACCTTGTATTGATACAACTATAACACCAGAATGGTTGGTTATATCGTGCAGATATCCCAACCCCGTTTAACTAAGAAGTGTAAATCAATGTCTGTCGGAACACATAGCCCGAGAAGTAGTTATTGCTTCTTAGTGAATAGTATCTACTCTTTGAAAAGACATTTCCAAATACTCTGTTAGGGTTTTTCTATTCGTTTATTAAGCGTCGGTCTATTTCCGCGACTGAGGCTAATCACCGACGCCGGGAGCACTCTACCCCTAACCAGAATATTGGCGAGCCCACTAGTGTTTCAACCAGTGATAGCGTTCTTTAACGAGCCCAACATCCATGGACTCGGGACCTCGGCTTTACGTCTCCTCCGAAAGACGGCATATCTACATTATACTTCCTGCTCATTGGTATAATGCCTGTGAGCTGTGATATGCTACTCACCCTAGTAGTCTGAAGTGCACCCTAGTAGTGTTTCGCTGCTGGCTGTACGGGTCCTATACGATGGTTTCCCCTGACATGGTCACCCATCCAAGTACTAACCATGTTTGATACCGCTTGACTGTAATTATCGCATCAACGGCTTTCCATAAGGGTATTTTCAGACAGTGCGACTGCGATGCGATTTTCCGTTTGCGTTATGTCGCAACAATATCGTGGAAGTATTAAAATATATGAAATCATATGTGTAATCCCTATACCAAAAGAAGGTACCTGGTGGGATTGGGACCACTATTTCTTCAAGGTACGGAGATTCCAATGGTTATGGATGTTAAATATCTCGGTGTGATTATTGACTCGAGATTAACATAGTGTTACGCGAGCTGTTGCATTAATGTGCTCAATTAGTGCCCCCAGTGAAATTCCCATATGATACGACTATGGCTCCTCCGCCTTATTTTCGAGAATGATCTGGAATACGTAACATCTAGAAAAACCCAGCGCATCCACCAGAACTTCGAGTTCGAGAGTTTTATAGAACTACATACGTGCGAGTATAAATAGGCGACGAGCATCGCAGCGGAGTTAGTTAGTCAGTTAGTATTGATACTGAAAGAAAGCAATCGCGCCTCGCTAAAGTGTTTATTAAGTGACTCTCATATAAATTATATTTAGTGTGTGTTTAGTTGATTATATAAATTATTAAATAAGGACTGTATTTGAATAGAAATCTGTAAATATAAATTAATTGTAAATATAAATTAGAATAAACGTTACAAAAGACTAAACAAATGAAAAAAGTAGCAACAAGATCAGAAACTACATTAATGATGGCAAGACGAACTTGTGGGAAAACATGGGGGTTGAGTCCGCGAACGATACACTGGATATACAGTGTAGTGGTTGAAAAACCCATAATAACATATGCGTCTTTGGTCTGGTGGACAAAGACGACACAAAAGAATGCAATGTTGAGACTAGGCAAGGTGCAAAGACTTGCAGGGTGCATGAGAAGCACGCCAACGGCAGCACTAGAAGCCTTATTTGGCCTTCCTCCATTACACCTCGTGATAATGGGGGAAGCAAAGATGGGGCTATTTAGGCAGCAAAATAACCTGAGCAACAAAATAGTTAGATCAGGACACATATCCATTAAGGACATCATAAGTGGAGCAATTTTAGATACGAAAACAGATTATATGGCCACTAAACTTCTCCCCAGTCCCAAATATGAGGTAGAAATACCTCACAGAAAGGACTGGCAAGACCCAAGCACACTGAAGCTCTCCCGAAGAGAGACCTGGTACAGAGACGGGTCACAGACTGGGGAAGGGACAGGAGCAGGTGTGTGTAGTGAAATGAGAAACACAAGATGCTTCTTTTCACTAGGAGAACATACCTCTGTATTTCAGGCAGAGATTTATGCTATCCTAGAATGTGTCAGAATTAACAAATTTAGGACTGACACTCATAGGATATAATATAATAATTTTATTCACTAGATAAATAAAAACAAAAATTTGGATAAGCGTACATAATGGAAGTGAATAACGAGTCTCTTGCGATAAGTGCAAGCACTTCTTTCGCAGAAAAATGTAACAAAACAGGGGTACCGGTAAATTATTCGAAATCAATTGTTCGAAATCAATTGTTCGAAAATCAATTTTTCGAATGACTGATTATTCGAAAATCAATTATTCGAAACTCAATTGTTCGAAATCAATTTTTCGAAATCAAATATCTGGAATAGATTTATTAAATTTAAGAGGACACCGAATTTCAGTTAAAAATTCTTTATAGTACGGTGTTATTAACCTAAAAAAAGGCCTAACCTTGACATCCAAAGTAAAAAATTTATTCCAACTCCAAATTGTTCTATATAACCCTCTTATTGTTTGGTAAAAAGTTACACCATTTTGAGCGTCGGGTTTGGGGGGGAGGGGGAGAAAAAGTAGGAAATTTAGTAGTTCTTTTAGTTGTTTGGAAATTGGTTGAAAACTAAGCTGTTTAGCACAAAGAGTGTTATATACAAAAATATTCTACATGAAATTTTAAACTAAAAATGTCCTATGCATATTCCCTGTAAAATTTACGGTTCATGAGTTGCAGACGGTGTAAAAATAAAAATGATATAATTTTTAAGGTTTTTTTTTTCAAATAAAGCTATATAGAAATGAAGATAAGGATCCACTCGAGTGGGGTTGGAAGAAGATTGGCGACCACCTGACACCAATTACAACAGCACGTCCTGCAGCCCCCCAGGAATTACTGTCCCTTATAAAGTGTACTTGCAAAGATGAATGCGTTCGTAATTGTGAATGCAGAAGGAGTGGTCTAAACTGCACTAGCGTATGCAGCAATTGCTCAGGCCAAGCATGTGATAACATGGACAATAATAACATCTTAGACGACGAGCTAGAGGAGGAGGATAATGTGCTGGAGGATGAGTGAAGTTAATAAAGACATTGAACATTCCAAATTTGAAAGATATTTATGCTTAAGAAGTGAATTTATGTTGCAATGTTCGTAGAAAGTTCAGGGTGGGTTTCTCCGTACCACAAGTTTATATGGCCTAGGCCTGTGGAAGCCTCTTTTCCCTTAAAAAAGAGTGCCCCTTGATAAGGTGGTGAGGTTGTCGTTCCTTCAAGGGCTTATCACTAACATACCGGCCACTGAAATAGCAACATTCTTTTACGAAGCTTATTTTTTTTAAAAATTATCAAAATTACGAAAAAGTTAACATTTACACCGTCTGTAACTCTTGAACCGTACAATTTAGAGTGATTATGGAAAAGACCATTCTTATTTAAAATTTAACGTAGAACATTTTTGTACATTACAATGTTTAGGATAAACCGCCTAGTTTTTGAAATATTTACGAAAAACTAAAAAAACTAGTGATTTTTCAAATTCCCCCCCCCTCACCCCCAAACCCGACGCTCAAAATGGTGTAACTTTTTACCATAGAATAAGGGGACTATGTAGAGCAATTTGGTGTTGGAGGAAAACTTTTACTTTGGATGTTGAGGTTTAGGTCTAATTACACCGTACTATTATTGTTAAAATAAAAAACCTCCACCAGATCTTATTACGTTGTGGTTATCTACTTAGAAGTTATGTTGTGGTAAATTTTAGTATGAATGTAAGAAACGAATAGTTAAAAATTATGTTAAATAAATTTTAAATAAAAAAAGTAAAGTATAGGTGTCTACGTCGTCGAAATAATTAGACTAGTCAAAAATTGCATTCGTTTCTTGTATTTATGCTTAAATCCAATAATAACAATAAAGATTTAGGTACCTACCTATTTATAAAATCTACCCTAATAGGTATTTATGTATAATTTAGACCTACCGTTGTCATTAGGATTTCCCGTTATCGCAAAAGATTTCTAAGAGATAAACGCTTAACAAACATTTAATAAGGTAAACAAAGTAATAAAAACTTCTATCTATCTATTTTTGTATATTCTATTCAGAATATTGAATTTCGAACAATAGATTTTCGAACAATTGATTTTCGAATAATTGACTTTCGAAGAATTGACTTTCGAAGAATTGATTTTCAAAGAATTGATTTCGAACAATTTACCTAGATCCAACAAAACAGAGCTGGTCAGTCAGTCCGGATAGACGTAGGATAAATAATTATTAAGTGCAATTCGTTTCTTAAACTTCAAATTTTGTCTGAGGGTTCAGAATTATGTATTAAACATCAAAACATCCGTCAGTCATATGTTCAGTAGGGCGTACATGAACTGCGGACCAAAAACCATAAATGATTTTCAAAATTTGTCATGTGTTTTTAATGACCCATGAATTAATTGCGGACCAAGTCGAAAGAGAAGGGCTGCATCCTTGTTTTCTATGATAGATTTGAGTGTGTAGTAGTTTGATGTACGTATTTGTGAGGAAGGCTGCATCCTCGTTTTACGTAATAGGTTTGAGTATGTAGTAGTTTGATGTACGTATTTGTGAGGAAGGCTGCATCCTCATTTTCCGTAATAGATTTGAGTGTATAGCAATTTGATGTACGTATTTGTGAGGAAGGCTTAGTCCGCAATTCATGGTTTTTAAAAGAGGGGTCTTCTTGGTTTGGTGCGCAGTTCGAGTACGGAATTATTAAAATCAGGTAATCGGTCCGCAATTCGAGGCCGCCGGTTCAGTAGAACAACGTCCGTCAGTCAGGTGCAAAGGTGAAGGTATACCGCGCAGGCCGTTTGAGTTTCAGGCTGCGTATCACGCTATTTCTACGTTTTGTATTGTTATTTTAACAATCAGAAAACGTCATTTGATGTTTTAATTTGTGGTTCTATGGATAATTACCATTTGTATCGCATCGACAAACGATTTATTTAATCATTTGATACGTTTCGTGCGGTATTATTATGCAAAAAAATAAAAAATTGTGGATTCAGAAAAACTTATCTTATCCACACCAGAAAATGTCACTTGATAATGTGATTTTGGCTATTGTAATAACTTGAAATTTAATTACGTTCTTAAACAATTGATTAATCCACATGACAAATTTGTATAAGTTGTAATTTCGCAAAATATTCTTGCTTAGGAAGAGCATTAATTATTGAAGGTAAAAAAAATAAGGAATTGAATCTCTTACGTTGGAAATATAATGTATTTCTCGTACGTTGGAAATAGAATTTATGCGAATGAACGGGTATATTGAAAACGAACTAGAAAATACAGGTATACTCGCAATTTCGCAAGATATACGTGCTTAGGAAGTAGCATTAATTATGGAAGGTATAAAAAATAGGGAATTTATTTCTTATTTTACATAGTATGAAAAAAAACATTTGTTCAATCGATCTCCTCATTGTCTAGCTCGTCCTCCGAATTGTCTCCACTTCCACTCTTACCATCGGAAATATCCAGCTCTGATACGGAATCCGCTTCCAATTGAGTATCTGAAAAATCAATTAAATTCTTATAATTTAAATTCCTCATGAATTGACTCATCAATTGTTTTATATTATTTACATACCAGAATTATCTTGTACCGGTTGAATCACGACATCGTTTATTAGCTGAGGTAACTGATCACCTTCGAACCAATCGAATTCATAACAATTATCGATCAATTTCCACCCATTTTCTATCGGTGACAATGTCGTCGTGACTTTACAATGCGCATTACGCCAAAAACGGCTGATGTGGGATGCTCTTAAAAATTGTTTCATTAATTCTGCCTCACAAGGCGGCATGCTTAATCCATCGACATTTTTCATTTTCAATTGGAAGGAGTCTTTGGTATCGTTAGAACTCTTGTATGTTTCGGAAAACATTGCTAATCGTGCCTCGTTGACAGATTTTAATTTCTTAAATCCATACAGAGAACAAATAAATTGCTGAATTTTTTCAAATACTGCACATTTGTTGTTCTCCTCAATGTAAGCAAGATCAGCGAAGGCATTTTGTAAATCCAAGCTCTGTCTGAGTAATTGCAGTGGTTTTTTTGCCTCTTCTATAAAAAGCAGGATTGAAATCGCACTCATTGAAGGCATGCAATCCTGGCAGTGCATTACACAGAGGTTGACCTAACTTTTCCGCTAATTTCGAGACATTTATCATCCTGCGATGGTTTCCAGTCCCAACTTCTATCCAAATTTTCAACGAACTGGGTAAATTTCCCATGTTTCCCAGCATTATAACGAGGATGTCCGTGTCTGAACATCTTATGAGAATATTCGAGTCAGTTGCAATGTTGCAAACATGGAAAATTATCTTTGTATCTGCCTCTTCGTGTGTTTCGCAGCTGACATCTTCTACGATAGATCTAACGATTTTGCTATAAATAACTTCATATTGATAGCATTTATCAAATTTAATGAGAACTGTTTTTATGCCTATGTATGGTGCTAATTCACTATCACTCCAGTGATCAATAATGAACTTAACAAAGGCTTCCTTGAATTCCAAATTGCGAAGCTCTTTAGAAAAATCTGTTGTTCTTTTCTGCTCGGGACCGGAGATATTGAAGTCTTGTTTGACGACGTATCTCTTAAAACATGTTCGCAATCCTTAATATTTATCAAAAATTAATGCAATATTTCGTGCATCGAATTTCACAATGCTTTGCAATAATTTTTTGGCAATATTACCGAAAGTTAACGGAACGTCTTTAATTGAATGTAGGAAAAAATCCATCAATTAGAACTATATCCGTGTATGCAGGGGCTTCGCTTTCTATTGTAACCTCTAAACACTTCATTAACGAAGATTTATCTGTTTTACAGTGTGTCCCATCCAAATGATTGTTAAAATAACAATACAAAACGTAGAAATAGCGTGATACGCAGCCTGAAACGCGCGGTATACCTTCACCTTTTGCACCTGACTGAAGGACGTTGTTCTACTGAACACATGACTGACGGATGTTTTGATGTTTAATACATAATTCTGAACCCTCAGACAAAATTTGAAGTTTAAGAAACGAATTGCATTTAATAATTATTTATCCTACGTCTATCCGGACTGACTGACCAGCTCTGTTCTAATAGATGACTGACTGACCAACACAACTTTTATTTTATACAATAGAGAAGTCGTATAACAATTTTCAGCTTTTATAAATTCATTTTGTTCACCCGTCAAATTACACACCTTTAATATCGCACCTGATCCACCTGTTCTACGGCACGCTTGACTGACCGGAGCATGTTTGTGTACCCATCGGCTACAACGATTTAAGAAAAAACCAGCCTTTAGAAATAAAAACAGTTTTTTTGGCTCTGGCTCTCCGGCTAGTAGTAATACAGTAGAAATATAAAATGCAGATTGTAAAATGTAGGCAATAACAATATAACACAATACAATGACCATGAAAAATACAATAATGCAATACAACAAGAAAATGAACAATAACATTATGAACAATGACACATGTGTATATAATAATAATAATAATGATTTTTTTTCACACATATTGATAATTGATACATAATATAAATGGTATCGATAAAAAATACATTGAAGAAGACACTCACAATGTATAAAAAAGTAAGTTACAAGTTACGAGTGACAACATATAGAATATATTCAGTAAGTGTACTAATACTTGTTCCGAGAAAAAGAAACATTCATAACATACATACAGACAGCCAGGCAGCCCTTGCAGCTTTAAGCAGCCGCAAGGTAACATCCAGACTGGTAGAAGAATACCAGAAAGAGCTGAATGAACTAGCAGACCACATTAAAGTAAGATTAGTGTGTGTGCCGGGACATAACGGTATTTCTGGAAATGAACAAGCTGATGAACTCGCGAAAAGAGGTTCAGCAACAGCACATGTTGGACCAGAACCAGCTTTTGGGACCACAAAGAAGGTAGTCCGAGGGCAACTAAAAAATGGGTACAAAGCCTACATAAACTTCAGTGGAGGAACACTCCAAAGCAGGTACACAGTAAAACCTTCATAGGTGACACGTGTAAAACGTGCCGAAGAACTACTGAATATCAGTAGGAATGAGCTAAGAATTATTACAGGTTATTTAACGGGTCATACCCCGGTAAAAGATCACCTGCATAGAAGAGGGTTATATAACGGAGACCTCAGCTGCAGACTTTGTGGCATGGAGATCGAGACCGTAACCCATATCTTATCTGACTGTGAGGCACTGGACTCGAGGACACAAACAATCTTCGGAGAAGCCAATGTATATGGCACACATCCAATGGACCTATTATATCGTCTACTCGAAGGTACGGGGATAACTGGATGGGTGGAATAAATGTGGGAGTAGAGTACAATAAGCCAACAGGTTGCAGTGCTCCCGGCATCAGAACGGCTCCCAAACACACACACACACACACACACACACAAAAAGTGTAATTTTCACATTATGCGGCATTTTTCCATATCGCAAGACAGTGCGTTTGTTGGTCAGATACCGCCCGATTTTTTTCCGTGCGATATTAAACCAACCACAAAAATAAATGCACATTCCCATACGTGTCGCTGCTTGTCGCGAGATGTATCAGTAAAATAAAATTGCAGTATTGCTTATATTACAGCAAGTAAGTAATCGAACGTTGATATTGTCATTCGAAAGTAGTTAAAAAATGTGTCTTCATGTTGTCTCAATTTCTCAAAAATAGTGTAAAAAGCTCTTTCGGCGTATCTTATACTTGCAAAAGTGGATGTACCCAGTAACGTCAATTCACTCGATTGTTACATCTAACAATAATTTTACGTTCCCTTCGCCTTCGATGTAGCAATGCCAATAAAATAATTCGTCTTCTATTATACATGCTGCAAATACTCTCAACTAACTGGACAACACTGCGCACAATGTTTTATTTTTAAATCGCGAATGCGATACGAGATGTCACAAACGGAAAATCGCATCGCAGTCGCACCGTCTGAAAAAGCCCTTACAGTGCTGGGTCGTCGCCCTTGTTTGGTAGGTATTAAACT
>CAJUYG010003584.1:0-20652 GCA_910591675.1 Galerucella calmariensis | reverse complement strand
GACAGTATACTTTAAATGATTGTTATTATGAATCTACCTTTTATATTCAATGCCAACATCTATTATTATATAAAATTTACCTACAGGTGGTGTATGAATTGTTCATTATTAATTGTACACTTTATTTTTTTTTAATAGTGGTTTCTAATTTATAGTTGTGACTTTTTGAATTTTTATTAAAATAATCATATCATGATTCAATCTATAACAAATGCCCCAATTTTTGAATGTAAAATATCATGTAACAGGCATATTTTACATTCACAAATTACCTGTTCTCTTAAATAATATTTACAATTAATCTATTTTAAAATTTTGTTTCATCACTCACTATCTTCATCATGATATTTATAGATTTGTGATATTATTTTTTTATCTAATAGTTTTTTAATTTCAAGCTTCATTTGATCTCTTAAATGATAATGTATTGGGTAAGTTTTATTTTTATATTTGTCAGTGTTTCTTATATGAAATTTGTGTACATAATTTTCAGCAATGTGTGATTTATTATTGAAAAGTTCCATATACTTTACTATTAAAGTCTTTATAATATTTTCCCAATTTTTGGGACAAATCAACTTAATATCATCAATATTCAATTCCCCATTATTTTCCCCCCTATATACTTCATTATTTTTATTACAATTATTGTAATATTTATCATTATCACACTTCATCTGATTAATACACATTTTTGTCATATTCGTAACACTTTCATTAGTATTACTGTAAAAATTAAAATTTACCCAAATTTCGTTAATTTTAATTGCTTTTTTCTTGAAATCAATGATAGCTTGATATTTATCTAATTGATCATACCCATAGACTTATAATATAAAGGAGACCAC
Source organism: Galerucella calmariensis (assembly GCA_910591675.1). Taxonomy (NCBI): domain Eukaryota; kingdom Metazoa; phylum Arthropoda; class Insecta; order Coleoptera; family Chrysomelidae; genus Galerucella; species Galerucella calmariensis. The sequence goes on along the minus strand of CAJUYG010003584.1, from coordinate 19,804 downwards.
ATTGTTTACATTTTGAGGCGATCAATCATCATTCTATCTTTCAATTTTATCTCTCTCCCTCCAGATTGCGTCGTTGACAGATCTCCATAATTTCGAGAAAGTATTTCGAAATAATTTAGGTATATTTAAAGAAAAACTGGAGAACACTGTTTTTATAATGCATATATTGAATGAAAACTTCCATAGACCATTCAATTTTCAATTGATTGATCCTTACATTACTAAATAATCACTAAACTTTGCAAATATTCCTAAATTAAGAACGAACAATAAGTACAAAACAGCGCTTTGGCAACACCCCATATGTTAGTAGATAGAGCTAAGCCGTTTCTACTTCACTACTTCAAAAATCTCCGCTTGGTGGCGCTGAGAGTGGCGGCGCGCGCGTTGTAATTTTAGGCCGCCATTTTTAGTCCTGTTGTATATTTAAAAATCTGAAAAAAACTTCAGTGAGATTCGATCCCACAACCTTCGCGTCTATAGCAAGGCATTCAACACATGCTGCCATAAGCTCTCATGCATATTATTAGCGAAGAAAGGTATCGCTGCAATGTGAACAGCGCGCGCACCGTACGCTTCTTACTGTAAAATGTGACGTAGTCGATAAAGATCCGTTAGGATGATAAGGTGGCGCGCCACGGTCGATTTTATAACAGCGCGCGCACCGTACTTCTTACTGTAAAATGTGACGTAGTCGAGAAAGATCCGTTTGGATGATAAGGCGGCGCGAAAAAATTTAATAAAATAACATCGTGTCACCGGAGTGTTCTTTTGTAATATGTCGTCAGAAGAGAACAGTCATCGTTTTGAGGAGTTCATTACGAATATTGGTAAATTAGACATTGCTTTTTACGAAGATAAAAGTGAGGTTATAAATCAACTGGAAAATCTTAGTTTATCTGATAAGAAAGTGACGTGGAGAAGTCTTCACTGGTTGTCTGAAGAGGTCCAAGCCCGTAGACTGCCGCAAACTACTTATCCGTTAAGACGTATTCAACCTACACCATGTTCAACAGAACAGAAGGGGATATAAAAAATGAAATTAATAACGTTTTCGCCATGTCATGTGTAATATTAGTGGCTGTATTTGTTTTAATTTTAAAAATTATTTTAAAAATTGTAAAACGAAAATTCCAATCTTCATGTAATATAAAAGTTGATGAATATACAGAGTGTTTCAATAAAACCCATGTTTTTTCAAAAAAACTTTATTTATAATGGTAATACAGTATTTGAAAACCAGTGGCGGAGGCGTTGTACATTTCTTTCGGTACACGAATATACTCCAGTGGCGTGGCAGGGGTTTGGATCGTGGGCAAAGTTTCCTGTTTCACACGGCGTACCATCAAATTTGCAAACGTCAATAATATGTGGAAAAATACCGAAAATGTGGCATTTCTTTTGCAGAAACTCGGCTTTCTGTTGTCCTCGAACGTAAATGTAGTCTGCGGCATACAATAACTTGCTTTCTAATATTTCATTTACTTTAGAATATTCTACATCTCCTGAAGAGTATCGAATGCCGTGCACATTTCTTTCCAAGTATGATGTGGTCTTCTTGTCCTCGTTGCTCAATGTGGAAAACGGTTGCGGTGGTAAAAATATGTAATGCGAACTTTTGAAGCCAATTTCTATGGTGAGCAACGAAAAGGCCGTCTACGACAAAACCTTGAATGTCTACGAATGCTACTCTCATGTTGACGTCTGCTCGAACACTAACTCCGATCAGCAACTAGTTCAAGCTTTTAACAATTTCGGTGAGGGGGAAGTATTCCATCACGCAATCGTGAATTATGATGCAATAGACTTTGGTATTTTCGGGAAAGCCTATGTTTGCTTCAATGTCAAGTTTCACATCGACTGTGGACGCCTTCATGCTTTCCTCCTGTTTCGAACAATCGATAACAAACAATGCCCGTTTCTTGAAAGAAGAATAATCCAGCAGGGGACGCTTCTGTGTGGAGTTTGCGTAGTTGGGATAGAATTCAGTGTAGTTAAAATATGCCTCATTGTAGTCAGTTTTAGCGAAATCCAATTGCATTCTTTCATTGGGCCAATAGTCACCATTAAGTGACAGTCTTATACTTTGTACGTCGGCATTGTCAAATAAAGTCGGGTCAGCTGTACTCAAGTTACGTTTGTTGGTTTGAAAGAAAACAATAACAAAACGAGGTCTTTCAACTGAAGTGGATGTCTTGACAGCCCAAACTTCACGTCTTGCTCCTTTAGTAATTGAGGGTAATTCGTGTAACTCCCACTTCCTAAATGGAATAACTATAGGTTGATCTTTTTGAATGGATTTCATGAGATTTAATTTTATATCGTCATTAGGAAAGATATGTTTAACTTTCAGTTCAACGCTTGTAATGTTAATTTTAGCTGTTGTAGTGGAGAGCGTTCCAGAGACATTCTTTTCAGTAATATATAAGCAATCATTATCATTTCGTGCCCGAACTAGTCGTATTGTTTGACGTCCACATGTAATCATGGAATAATCGTTGAAAATGTTGAAAATATGTTTGAGAGGTATTTGAAGGCTGAAGGACTTGTCGATAACATTCAGAATAGGATCTTTCGGGTAATTCCAGCCGGCTATAGCCATATGATTGGAATCTTCTTGGTTATAACAAGTCATAGCACGTACGGCACTCACTATTCCAGGATCCCGAACTGTTTCCATTTCCCTGGCACTTTCACTGTACGTACATGAATCGAATAGAAAGGCTCCAACATTATTTGCTAATTTTACGTCACCAGCTCCGTGTGTTTCAAGCGAACCTTTAATGCACAACAATGTTTCGCTCATTGCAAAGAACGAATCAACCTGATTAATGCTAAACTCCTCAATGTCACTGCAATTGAATGATTTTATGAATGGAGCATAGGTTCTGTATTCAGCCTTTCGAATTGAATCATCAAACATCGGCTTACGGTAGATATCAAACATTGGAGGCATGTTGTCGTTTTGGCGTTGACGTTTTCCATACATTGTTGTCATTTTTCAATTTAAAACCCAGCGATTGCAGGACCAATTTGTTTGCGAACGTGAGCTTTTTCAGCTTTGGCGACTGCTTAGCTAATGAAGTTGAAAGTGGTGCAGATTGTCTTTTATGATTGATTATTAGCCCCATCGCGCTCTAAGCTCCAACACCAATGTACTTAGTTCTCCACGAAAGTTTACAGGCTGACCGTCCTGGTCTAAGGCTATGACAGTGATGTTGGTTATTTCACGTTGTGGTATAACGGGTAAGTAGAGCAAATTATGAGGAATTTCGTCAATGGAATATCCTGGATCTACTTGTACGACGAATTCGTAAATGGTATGAGCAGGTCTGTTTGCATCGAAGGCTCCAGTGGTAATGTTACAATCGAAGCGTATGCTAGATACTTTAATAATTTTGACGGGCAGATCTGAAGAGTGCAATTTGTTAGCGTCGAGTATTTTTGGTGAAAATCCCAATATTCTTCCAAGACTATCAGCTTCCATGAAGGAAATTTTGTATTTACTGGAAATTTCACATTTCAACGTATTGTGATTGGGTTTTAGTGAAAATACCGGTCTGGTTGAATTGCTCGCGCCCAACTTATCACTAATAAACGCTTCAAGATCAGCAATTTCATAACATCCTGTGGGAAAATCAAAACTTTGAAGCTTGCCCTTGGTATCGTAGTAGTAAAACTTACAATTTTCAATGTTTGGTATACTGTGATAAGAATGAAAAGATCTTAGAGCTATTTCGTATTCATTCTTCGGATCGAGCACAATAGGCGTAGGAGGTTGGAAGGTGAACACGTGATTGGTGCTGTTTACTCTCAGCAGCTGCGACATGATGACTAATGAATTTAGGGAGATGTATGAATTTAAATAACACACTAAATGTTTAATTATTTATTTTTTTACAAAGAAAACATTTTGCTTGAGAACTCGGAGGACCGTCACAATGCGTCGTCCAATCAGGTCGGTTGTAATGGATGAAACAAGGCAGTCGTATTTGTAGTTCAAAATTTGCTCGATATTCATTGGGGAGTTTATGCCACATTTCCAGCAATTCCGAAGGTCTTACACACTCTATTAGATGTTCAATGGGAAAGTGCTTTAGTTCTTCGGCAGTGAAACTACTCAATGTTTTTCCATGGTAGATATGTTGTAGTAATAGTTCCGTCATTGTAGAAATTTCAAACACAAATGACCGCAATTGATTTGATCGTAGTTTTGATATTGGGTATTGTTGTAGAAAATTCGCGCGCTCTTTCCCAAATATTTAACAACTTCTTTCGGTGGCTTCAAGTTACCAAATGAATCGAAATACTCTACATTGTTGTTTATCTTTCTGTAAGCTACCCAATGACTTCCGCTATTCTTAGAGGTATCCAAATTAACCACTGCACATTCTTGTTTTCGGGGGCCGGCTTTGGGGAGAGTGTCTCGCATGAAAACTCCTCGAAAATGTGGTATTTTAAGTAATTTTGCATAATGCGCAATGTCAAAGTCAGATAGTGCGTGATTAGGTAGCTTTATTAGTTTTTTTGTTTTTTTAAATACAATCCAAAACCGCCTTTTGGATACTTTTTCAGATACAGGCCAGATCCTACACGTTCCATAGCCTTATTATGACGTACATCTTCTTCCAATTTCTTTTGCGCATGCTTTGCGTCAATGACAGTTTTAGCAATCCCAGCAGCACCACCTGACAAAGCTCCAAGTGCCGAAAGGCCAGCAAACAAAGGGATAAGTGGTAGGAAACCTCCGGATTTCGCTACAGGTATTACTCGAGGAACCTCGACTTCTTTTTTCCCACCAAATTCTTTAATAAGTGCTTTGGCTGCTCGTAAGGCAAACGTTGCAGTGTCTTTCAAAGATGCCCCTTTTTTCATGGACTTTCCCACTTTTAGAATGACATCTCGATGTAAGGAACGACGTTTGCGACGACAACCCATTCCCAGCTTTCTTTTCACCTTCATTCCGCCTGTTACAAGTAATGCAGCAGTTTTCTCTCCCAGTGAAGCGTCTTTTGATTTAACGCGAGCCCAAGCTTTATCTTCAAGTATCCGATCGGCTTTGTGTCGTTCCTCGAGAGACTTATTCTTCCAGTAAGAAATATCGTGTTGTTTACAAGCTGCGTCCAAGGGGTTAATGCCCGGATCTCCACGATCAAGACGTTTTTCCAATTTTGTACCAGCTAAAAGAAAAAACAATTAATTTTTTGCAAAAAGGGTGGGGGGTGGTTTACTTACGTCCACAGTACTGATAGCTAGGTAAGTGAAGTTCAATAGGTAGTTTATTGATGAGAGAATTTAAAATACCCTCTCCTCCAAACACCAACATTAAGACTGACACGCGTAATTGGTGACACCTATATTTAAAGAGTAGTACTACGAAAAACGACACACACAATGAAAATAATTCAACAAGAGCAGACTATACCCATTGAAAATTTGGATTTCACCTCAACACCAACTGTTGGCAAACATGGTAAATTGTTGCCAAATTCTTTCCGTGCCATTATATGCGGTCCCAGTGGGTGTGGTAAGACGAATGTCGTGCTGGCGCTCCTATTCAATCCAAATGGTGCGAAATTCAAAAATGTTTATGTCTATTCAAAATCGCTATTTCAACCAAAGTATCAATTGCTACAAGAAGTTATAGCGCAAGTCAAGGGTGTTGGGTATTTCCCATTTAAAGACAATGAAGAAATAATTAGTCCAGAGAAAGCTCGACCAAATTCCATCTTTTTATTCGATGACGTAGCCTGTGTCGGTCAGCAGAAAATTCGTGAATACTACTCCATGTGTAGACATAAAGATATCGATGCCGCTTATCTTTGTCAAACATACTCAAAAATACCGAAACAGCTTATTCGCGACAATTGTAATGTTATTGTGTTATTCAAGCAGGATGAGGTGAACTTGAAACATATATTTGACGAACACGTATCTCCAGACATGACGTTTGACACATTCAAAAATGTGTGTTCAAAGTGTTGGTGTGACCGCTATGGTACTTTGGTAATTATGAAGGATTTTACCCTTAATGGTGATAGGTATCGCAAAGGATTCGATAAATATATAAAATTGTAAGCTGCGTCTTTAGTCCATACCAATATGTCTGACGATAAGGTTGCTACTGCATTGCGCAAGAAAAAAGTGTCCGAACTTGCCAGATCGATTCGCAAAAAATACTTGGCGTTGAAATTAGGTAAATCAGAGCAAGATGAGTCTATTAATAAACTATTCAAACCGATATCTAAACCACTTGAAGAAATTGTGCAATCCTCAAAGACATCACAAAAAACGATTACAAATTTAAATCCAAAAGAGGAAATAAAGAAGGAAGAAGAAGAACCAGATGATGTGTTTACACCTTTTCTCGAAACGGAACCGGTGGCCGAAACCGATGAATCCGGCAATATTACACGTTCTGAATCTCCAGAAGAGATGCGCCCCGAAATTTCCCAGGAAGCTTTCGCAGACTATTTGGACCAATATCCTACCATCAGTCATCAGTTCATTGAAGATTACTTCCAAAAAGATGATAAAATCGATAAAAATTATGGTCCGATATACAACGATGAAATCGGTTGGTCATTAGGCAAACGTCGAATTGCGTTTGATGGAAAAACCGGTAATATAAACATACTACCTGAGAAAAACAAACAAGGAAGATATGTAATTGGAACACCAGGCTTGTATGAACTTCTATTTTACCGAGACCCCAGTTACAATGATCAAGATTTACAGAACTATAAAAATCTTTTGACAACAACTGAAGTTCATTTAGACACGTTAGATCGTCTTAAGGGGTCAAGTACTGAAAAATATCACTACATCATAAAACCTTTATTCAAAACAAAATCTCTAACGACGACGAATAGATCGTCTCAGGTATTGACTCGTCTAAAATCGATTCCTTCAGCAAAAGGAAAAGGTATCGATCGTTTAAGATATAATGATAAACCTATGGAGTATATTTATTGGGACGATGCGAATGAATTGGTGGATCGTTTGAAGTTGCTGATTGCTTCAAAAGAGGCAGGTAATACGTCACACGACAACGAAATAGTAGCAATTATCAATGAACTCAAGGAGGCTGATATAATAGAATAATACAAGTTGAAACTTGTTCATTTCAATTATGCCAGTCGATAAATTCGGACATAGACATCAAACGCCCTATGCGCGTTTACCAGCGAAAATTACGTTTCCTCATACACCGGACGGTAATATTGATATTGAAAATGTGAAAATTTGTAATGTTAAGGAACCGACAACAAATAGTGATGCTGCAACAAAAAAATATGTTGATGTGCAGTTGAATGACCTACGTGCTATCAACTCGCCATTAATTCAAACGCATGGTGTGGTGCTGCAGCAACAAGACCGTGATATAAAGGATTTAGCTGTAGGATTGAACGAAATAAGAAAAGAGCTTCATAAGACGAAAATCCCCATATTACAGGCGCACATTACTAACTTACAAAATAAAACTAACGAAATTGATACATTTATTTCGCGAAATCCCCCTGTAGCAGCTAGGGATATGGCTACGAAGAAATACGTTGACGATTCAATTGCGGCAGCCAAAATATTTATTCGAAAAGAATTCACTGCTTCTATTAACATGTGTGTTGAGAGCATACGTGAGTTACAAAAAGAAATTACAGAAAATATCAGATCCGTTTCTGATATGAAAACTAACGTTTCGGGCATTGTAAACAATATTAAGGTTATGAATACGAATACCGTTAACCGCATTAACAGTCTGGAGCTGAAGCTAGCTGGTAGTACGTCATAATATGTATTCTAAAGAAAAAATTCAGCTTGTAAACGAACTCCACAAACCGATACGGAAAAAATTTCCTCGGAGACGCACTATTATTAAGGGCCTTGATGATCTTTGGCAAATGGATCTTGCGGAGATGAGGAATTTTGCTCCACAAAATAGGAATCATAAAATGATACTAGTCGTTATTGATTGTTTTTCAAAGTTTGTGTGGACACGCCCACTAAAGACGAAGACCGGAGAGGAGATTACTCGGGCATTCTCGGACATTCTCGCTCACACTAGACGAATACCAAAAAATCTGCAATCTGATCAGGGAAAGGAATTTTACAACAGCAAATTTCAAAATTTAATAAGAAAACACAACATAAATCATTATAGCGTATTTAGCACAATGAAAGCTTCTATGGCAGAGCGTGTTATAAGAACTTTGAAATCTAAACTCTACAAGTATTTCAGTTTAAATGGCACCTACAAATGGATTGATATTCTACCTAAAATTACTCAAAACTATAACAATACAAGACATTCCACAACAAAATATAGGCCTCCTCAAGTCAACAAATCCAACGAAAAATCTATTTTGAATAACACCTATAGTCATTTAAAGATAGCAGGCCCGCGAAAATTTAAAGTTGGCGACATTGTACGCATATCCAAGGCAAAACATGTCTTTGAAAAAGGATATACACCCAATTGGACTACAGAACTATTCAAAATCACCAAAGTTAAAATTACCAATCCTGCTACGTATTTACTTGAAGACATGCAAGGTACACCAATCAGCGGCTGCTTCTATGACGAAGAACTACAGAAAACATCGAATCCGGACGTTTACTTGGTGGAAAAAGTTCTTAGACGTAAAGGCAAGAAACTGCTCGTGAAATGGTTAGGCTTAGACAAAAAACATAACAGCTGGATTAATGGAGTTGATGTTTTATGACGTAAAAGGCCACACACGCTATAAATTGGAGTCGTTTCAGATCTCAAACTCAGTTAGCAACATGCAAGGTGTCAGTAGTGGTTACGACAGTAGTAGTAGTGATAATAACTATACTGCAGAGCTGGATACAATTTTGAAAAACTATGAGTTTGCTGCAAAGTCTGAAAATGTGTACCTGCTTTCAACACAATATTCAATTTCTGGTTATGAAGTAAAATGTGGAATAAGTCCTGCTAGATCATTCACGCCTGCTGTAATTCTATCTCAGCAGCTCAAGTTCGGTAAAATTTCCTTCAGCATTCACGAATGGCATACCTTTATTTCAATAATGCAACAGATGACCGTAGATGAGTTCAAACCTGATTCGATTCCATGTGGAGACTACTGCACCATTACCCCATTAAATTACGATGACTGTAAGGTAATTTTTGTGAGGAAACATGACGTCGAGTATTACATGGATGAAGAAGAAGTATCCCAAATTTTAAAATTGAATAATTTAATTATACAACGTATAGCTATGTTGGAAAATTTAAATTTTTGTCAATATTATTATAATGTTTTGGATTTCTGTAAAACTATCACCTCTGAAAGTCCTTTACAAATTTTATATGCATTTTGTTCCATAACCCCAAACGATATGTTAAACAACGCTCTCAGAGAATATGTATACTTTTATAAACTTAAAGTTATCAATGATTTAAATAAATAGTTGTATATTATTGGTGTTTTCTTTAACTGGTTGTGTGTGAATAAGTTTTGAGTTCAAATCAATTTTCCATTGAGATCAATATGAAGTTCCATTTGACGTTACAACGTGACATTTGACGTGACAACGCGACATTTGACGTGACAACGTGACATTTGACGTGACAACGTGACATTTGACGTGAGAATGGACATTTGACGTGACATTTGACGTGACATTTGACGTGAGAATGTGACATTTGACGTGGCAAGTGTTTCGTACAGAATCAACATTTGGTCCTTTTGACAGCGTGATAATTTTGTTACACTCAGTATATAATAAAATTCTCAAAGTCTTCACATGAATGAAGGAAAAAGAAATAAAAAATGAATTTTATAATATATATATATATATATATTTATGATGAACAATAACTATAAAACTTACACATCTTAAAAGTCTAAATCACAAAATTTGATTGAACCGACAAAAGATTAAATTATAAAAATGAAAGAATGAATTAATAATACTAGAATCCGTCAAAATGATCAATATCGCTATCACTATCATATGTTCCCCTAAATCTGTGAGTTCTAGGAGAATTATGAAGTTTCGCAATACAAGAATCTTTATCATTTGTTTCAAAAAGTACTGTTCTATAACAACTTTGACACCACCAATCTTTATTGTGGTACAAGTCACGAATTATATCTTCTGACTCGCAAACATCATGGTAATGATCATTGATTACAATCAAATGTTTCCTCAAGCTTCTATGGCATCTTTTAATGCTATCAAAACATTCTTTACAAACATATATGTTATATCTATCAATCCTATAATAGTTAACCCATATGCAATATTCAGACTCGTCTTCAAATATGTAGCCCCAGTCAGATCTAGCAAGTACAGCATTTCGGTTTTTGTACATAATGTCTCGTGAACAATGAACATAATTGAGATTTCTACAAAACCGTGACTGATCATTTTGAGCAGTCTTATTTAAAAATCTCCATTTGTATTCTGCAAATTTTTTTGCGATTTGTTTGGTAAGAGTCCATGGTAATTTTGATGATTCGAAAAAATCTGCTAGACATTCTATATTTTCGCAAATTATTTTTATACAGTTTTCACTTAATGTATCCATATCTAAAACAATCAGAGTACATTTTTATATACATATACTCAGTGTTACTCAGTGTTACTTAGTTTGTAATGCCCCCAGGGAAGCGTATCAAACGACTCTGGAATTAGTGACCGCTTATCATCTTCAGGTGAAAGACCCACTTTCTTTTGTTCAATGCTGAAAACGTTATGTGCATAGGACTGAATTGTGTTTTGGAAAATGTACTTCGACTCCCAGTTTTTTAAACAGTTCAAGTAATCTTCGAAAGTAATTTTATTTTTTACAACTTTTTTCTTTACCCCCTTAGATTTTTTCACTATTTTCCCACCCCTAACTTTAAAAGCATACATTTTTGAACGTAGCCCTATGAAATGTGTCATAATAGAACCATTACATTCATCTTTCATCAAACCTAACACCTTTCTGTTTGCTAACGGAATGTTAAAGTAATTATCCTCTGCATAATCACTCGTATCAAACATGTGAATATCATCCTTTATCACTTCTTCGTATACGTCATTACAATGAAGTTCATACGTGAAACTATCTGTATCTGTATACATTAATTTACAATTTTTTTTCCCAATTTAGGGATAATGTATGAATAATGGAAGTCATACATACAAGTTTTTGAAATGTCTAAAATGGCCATCCCAATGTACAGGGGCTTATTGAAAACGAGATTACTCTTTTTTAATTCTATTGCAACTAAATTTTCTTCAAAAATTGTTCTAGTATGAAACCAAGGACTAGCAATCAAGTTTTTAGCTCCATAACGTCCCAAATATGATCTTGATAATTTCACTATCCTATGATTCCGTATATTTTCCATGGTTTTACCAAACACCGCGTTATTCATCAATTTATACAAATTTTTGGCAAAAGCTGTAGTAGCTTCCGTTCTTAGTTTAGTATTTAAAGCGATGTAGGGTTTTAACCATGCAGCTTGCTTAAATTTTAAAATTCTATGTATTTTTGTTAAAATCAAACCATTTGCTAGGGCTTGTTTTAAATTTCGATAGTGTAAGATATAATTATGTTTATTGTGTAGGGTAGCCATGAGTTTTTTTAATTTGGAATTGGGAGGCGTTTTGTGCTCAGGACAAAAAGGAAAATCTTGGTGTAGATCGTGTAGCTCCTTAGGGTACTCTAGGTCTACCTCAAGAATGTACCCCTCTGGAGAGTCGTCTGCAATTTGATTGATATCAATGTTCGAGTTATCTTCCCATTTGAAGTCTGCATAAGGGAGGAATTCTGACATTGCCCACCCATAAAGGTTGTTCACATCTAGGTACAAAAGGTACTTAGAGGGTTTTTGAGGGTCATACTCCTCCTCCATGTATTTATTGTTGGCTTCGGAATATCGATTTGAGCAAACAGATATACCTCCCCGAATGCCCCTCTCAATAAACATAATCATATCAATATCTTTAAGTAATTCTAATTTTATTTGGGTATACTTTAACATTGCATCCCACGTATACCCAGGAAGAGTATAGTACCACGCAGGATCTAGCTGATACGTTTGCAAACAATTACTCCGTAACTGCTCAAAAACGTCTGCTAATAACAGTATGTCTGTTTTCATATATAGCTGACTATACTCCCCCAGGCTGGCAATATCAAAATAATTCCAAACATTTTTTGCATGGTCATATTGTTCCATGGAAATATTCGAATCATAGAGTTTATTGTAAAATTTTTCAATGGACGGTAATTCTACTTCGTTGAGCTTTTCTATACAATCGATGTAATCGTATGGAAAAACCCCTTTTTTCATCAAAAGTTTCAGTTTTTCGTTATTCAAATCATAAAACTCATGTTTTAAATTTTTAAAATCATCCTCCTCCAGTGTAGATACCAGTTCGTCTAGACTTGCTCCCATAAATCTAAAGGAGTCTATGAACCTAAACTTGATGCTAGTTTCAGAATCATGTAGGGTAAAACTAATATATTTTTCCTTATTTATCGGTAGTATGGAAACCTTACCACGTTTTGCAATTTCCTTAATAACAAAATGTGAGTCATAGCCGCTTAAGTTATGAAAAATAACTGGAACAACAAAAACTTTTTTAAAATTCAAATTGCATGCTTGATGAGCGTATCCACGAAATTTTCCAGTGAAATGATCATGATCCCTAACGACTTATCTTTATCAGTGAATTTATGTTCACAAATGTGACAATTTAGTGCATTACCCAAGTTGGGTGTAACACCAAGGGGTATTATATCTAAAATTTTGGACTCTACAAATTTTGCTACATCAGTTAACTGATTGGTAAACCAATCTATGCAGTCTTCACCCTGATGATATTTATAATATGAAAGCTGATCATCGTAAGCGCATTTTAAATAATATCCTGCAGAAAAAGCTACGTGTTGTTGATATTTTTTAGTTTTATCTGTTTTTTGTTGATCTGTATAAGCCTTTAGTATGGATTCTAAATCACTATAAATAACAAACGGACATTTCTGCTTATAAATAAAATTTTTAAATTCAATGTGAGTATGATTGGGAAAAGAAATTTTTGACTCATTCATATTTTTACAAACACTTTCATGCTTATCCAAAATTTGTTTACTAGGAAAATAGTTCAAACACCTATCGCAAATGAATTTTTTATGCATACGTTTATTAAGTTGAGATGAAATTAATCTAGATAAATTTTTTATCCAACAATAGTGGTACTTAATGTTTTCATTCGTATCGTCTACAGGAGGCGCATCATAATCGTTTAACTTAGGATAATACTTGGATTGGACCAGCAATAAATTAACATGTCTTTCAAGTTTATTTTTAGTTAATCTTGTAGGAACTACTGTATAAAATGTAGATTTATTCGATTGATTTAGTTCTAAAGAGTATACGTTCACTGATATATTATTTAATTTTTCAAATTTTTTAATTTGGGACAGTGGCATTTCAATATCTAAGCCCTTTGTATTTAGAACTTCAGAGTAATGTGGATACGATGAAGTACGATGAGGATTAGTAGCAGGATTTAAAAAACTGTTTACTGCCCAGTAAAAACAAGCTCGGTCTGTATTACAAACGCTTACAATTGCCTTCTTTCGAGAAATTGGTTCTGGTAGTGGAATAAAAGACGAGCCAACCCCCATTTCATATTTGTTTATTGCAATTTCCAAAAAAATTATTCGAGATAATGCCCACCCGCTTTCTTTTTCAGCAAATTCTGATAAACTGTTTAAAATAGGATCAATAATATTTATACTGAACCAATCATATAAATCATCTCCAATGTCCAATACAACATTGGGAGTACTGAAATATTTACGGTCTACTAACACCTCGTCTTTTGATTGCTTAATAAAATCCCCACAAAAGGTGGTGTTCACTTTTGAAACTTGTGTTTTCTTGAGAACTAATAAAATCTTGTTTTTAAAAATTTTGAAAGCATCTGTAAAGAATGCATTCATATCTTTATGTGACAAGTTTATAATAACTCCTGTTTTTAATCGGCTTTCAAATGCAGCACTAATGCTTTCCCACTTAACCCTTTTACTAGATTTCTCAAGTCCTCCACCCACATGAGTCCCTTTTATTAAACATCGCATGCGCTTCAAATGTGCTATTTTTGTATGAATTTTATGTTTCACTCCGATCGAAAACTTGAAAGATTTTAAAGCAAGATTACATTTTCTGAGGTGTTTATTAATCAGTAAAATCCATTTGTTTCTATTTGAAAAGGTTTGAATTTTGTTTAGAGAATTTAAAATTTCATCAATTTGCTGTAGAGTAACACTGAAGTTCGACATTCTTGAGTATATGCACAAAAAATGTACTCACCAGCTTTCTAAAGTTGTCTTCGACTGCGGATGCGAATTTCCTCAATTTTTAAGTTGTCCTCAGCAGGTCGCTTCCAATGGGTGTAATGGGCTATATCGTGACTGCGGATGTGTACTTCTAAATTTCCTTTTAAGTTGTCTTCAGTAGGTTGTTTTCAAATTTTGTGATGTGTTTCTGAAACAAAAATTTTTTTTAAATGTCTTTAAAACAGAATCACACATGCTAGGTTAGGTTAATGTGAGTGTACCTCATACCCTCGCTAAATAATCAGCAAAATTTTAAAAATAAAAAACTTACCGTTTAATGATTTTTTTCGATTTTAAATAATGTCCTGGGGCGGTAACCACTAGAAATTTCTTGTAGGCCCAAAAACACCAGACTATAACTTCCCTTGTTTATATCAGCGATATATTTTTTATACTTTTCGACTACCCTTTGGGGGAGAAAAGTTACGTTCTCTTCCAATTCAACCAATATAGCTTCACCAAATTTGGATCTAACGACTTTGACTTCCTTGATTTTTTGTGGGACGTTTTCAGGAATTTCTCTCAGCTTCCTAATTGGTTTATTCTACACCTCTGTAGAAGTAGAGAAGGTATTTAGTTCATTAATAAAACTCATCTGAAATGAACATGATAATTGTTGTAACAGTCGACAAGGAGTTTCCCCCAATAAATTTATAGCAAATAAAACTTTTTCAAAATATTTTTGGAAACTAAATGTAAAGAGCAAATAAAAAATATAAAGATAAAACTTACTTTGTTTTTTAAAAAACTCGAACTCGAACTAGACTCGTTGATTGTCAATATGGAACTGTCGTTGCCGTAATACCAAAAATGTATTTATACCTTTTTTCAAGGATTTCATATCACTTTCGTGAAATTGTGATAAACTATTATAAATTTATTTTCTATTTGGTTACTGTGGTCTACAAACATATCATTTTTGTACAATTTCCAAGGTTTTTGATATTTCGCATTTCCTGTTGTGATGTTGATTTTTTCTGATTGTGGTTTGAGACATATCAATTTTACAAAATTTCTGTGGTGAGTTGTTTTTATTTTCATATTTATCATTTCCTGTTGTGATAATGGATTTTTCCGATTGCGGTCTTAGAACTATCTGGAATTATATTATCAAACCGAGGCTTCATCCGGTTCTACTATTCGATACATTTTAATGTAACGTTCGTAGGAATTTCAGAAAAACAATTTAATTATTTGCAAAAGTTTATTTTAAAAATATTTGATAAAAAGAAATTATTTTTGTTAATAAAGTCTTGAGATGATTTAAAAGGTCTCCATTAGGACATGGGATATCAAATATGTTCCAATTAAAGGGTCCGGCTGCAACAAGTTTTTTGGTAAACTCATTATATTTGTAGTATGTGGTGTTTTTGAAAAAGTACATGTGTCCGTCAATGTACTGGAATGCTCCCGTAACATCTGTGGGTAGTCCAGGGAAAATATCTTTTATTTGTCCTCTATTCTGGACAGTTTTCAAGTTCTTATCAAATTCAATATAATTACTGTTATTATAAAATACATATATTTTCCCATGATTGCTTTGAAACATTGTGTTTATTTGAGAATTTTTAGGTATAATCAAATTATTTTCCTCAAGTATTTGTAGAGCGGGAAAATCTGCTACATAGTATTTACGGTCATTGACTGCTATTAAATTATTTGAAGAACTTTGAAAAATTTGAATTACGGGGCCCACTTCTTCAGGTAAATAATCATCGAGTATTTCTGGTTGCGAGGGAATAAGTTTCGAGTTCAAATCAATTTTCCATAGAGAATTTCCATTAATAATATATAAATGGTAATTTTCAAATTCACCAGCCATGGCAATGAACATATACTCCGGTGTTATATCGCATAAATTTTTATCCGGTTCATTTGGTTGATGTCTTTGATCAAGTGTCTTTGTAGTCGGTGGTGGACGAGATGTGGGTTTGAAAGGATCATATGTATTGATTGGTCCATAAAGAGCTTCAAGGGCCATTTTATCATCCTCATCCAATTTAGGAACAATGTTGAATTGATACCATGGATACATTATTGCTGACTCAATATCACTGTGAGCAATTCCTAGGATATGCCCAATTTCATGAATTAATACCATAAGTAGACTAGTCTGATCTTCTGAAGTTGATCCATCCAAACTTAAATCCCACTTCTCATCACCATCAATATGAAGCTCTACACAACTGTTGCCTTTTGGGAAATAAGCATGTGCCAACACCTTTCCGGGACCATCAAAGGTACTGGAGCACTCATCTCTACCTTGGCAATCTGCTCGAAAATAGTGCTTTCCCCGTACAACTGTAATAGTTATATCGGGAGCATAAGGTCGTGTTTTGTGTATTAATTCAAATTTAAACTTTGAACTGTTACTCCACACTTCAAAAGCCTTTTTGGTTACTTCAAGATATTCTGGATTTGCCCGAGTTGCCTGAGGGAAATACCATTTCAAATCAAATTTTGACCATTTTGATTTAACTCTAAAAGAATGATCATCGTCGGAAGCTGCTTCACTTACATTACATCTTGGTCTATTTAGAAGTTGAATTGTATTTTCATCTAATTCTCCCGTTGCAGGGATATTATATCTTTCTTGAAAACTCAACAAATA
This sequence comes from Galerucella calmariensis, assembly GCA_910591675.1. NCBI lineage: Eukaryota > Metazoa > Arthropoda > Insecta > Coleoptera > Chrysomelidae > Galerucella > Galerucella calmariensis. Next base: position 2,822 of record CAJUYG010003584.1, on the reverse strand, counting down.
ATCCCCAAGTTTAGTCAAATCATTTTCATTTGTGTACCCGAAACGTTGTAAATACTTCATAGCGTACTGTTGGTCGATAACACATAGCGCTGGGCAGAGCGCTGCCGCTAATATAATTATTAACATGATCTTCACCCTTCTGTTATCTTTAAAAAACTAATCCCCAAACACATTATCAACAACATATATATGTTTTTTCAAAAAACCTCCCAAAGACTCAACACGTTGCGTTTGACGTGCCACTCATATTTCAGTTCAAATATAGCATGTTAAGTCCCCTCGGTATTCGTTATTTCATAATGTTTCAACATAAGTTACTTTTAAGTCCCCCGGTAGGAACCAAAGGCGCGCCGTCTTATCATCCAAACGGATCTTTCTCGACTACGTCACATTTTACAGTAAGAAGCGTACGGTGCGCGCGCTGTTATAAAATCGACCGTGGCGCGCCACCTTATCATCCTAACGGATCTTTATCGACTACGTCACATTTTACAGTAAGAAGCGTACGGTGCGCGCGCTGTTCACATTGCAGCGATACCTTTCTTCGCTAATAATATGCATGAGAGCTTATGGCAGCATGTGTTGAATGCCTTGCTATATTCGCGAAGGTTGTGGGATCGAATCTCACTGAAGTTTTTTTCAGATTTTTAAATATACAACAGGACTAAAAATGGCGGCCTAAAATTACAACGCGCGCGCCGCCACTCTCAGCGCCACCAAGCGGAGATTTTTGAAGTAGTGAAGTAGAAACGGCTTAGCTCTATCTACTTATGTTTTAGTACATTATTGAATGACTAATAGTATACGCGTAGTTTTGCTATGTTGCCGAAGTGATATAGCTCTTTTAGTGCTTACTTTACTATTATAAGGTGTTTTTTTAGTACTTATTGTGGAAATTTTACTTTGCTTGGCCAACCATGGTAAATTCTTGTGTTGTCTGTAAGAAAGTGGAACATTTAAACCCAAATTTAACTTTTCATAGGTAGGTGAGGTTATCTTTTTAGTGGCGTGGCGTGGTATAAGTGTTTGTAAATATCAGAGGTGTAGAAGAAGGGTTTGGGTGTCTCTTGGTGTTAATTAAATAAACCACTACCAAATTAGTATACAAAATACATTATCTGAAAAATGTAAGACTCATTGTGAAAACCACATAGTATTTGTATTATTGTTGAAATCAAATATGACACCCAAACGAATAGCGGGCAGTCTGACAGGACAGTCTACTAGTACATCATCAGTTATCGAATTTTCATATTTTGTGTGCTTTTTATATGTTTTTCATTTGTTCATATTTATATTAAAGTAAGAATATTTATATTGTTAATATCGTTTAAAAGTTGCGAAGTTTGAACTATTCAATCCAAATGTGAATGATTAACCTGATATCTAATGAAATGAATTCAATTTTCTTAAGCACCAGTAGTCACCAAACAAGTAGCTGTGACTACCAATGTTGGTATATGGTTTAGAGTACCTTGTACTAGGTATTATTTTAAAACTGGATAAATAAATACATATAAGTATTTCAATTCATTATTCATTTATATACCCATATCACTCTTTTATTTTGTTATTTTTTCACGTTTTAACTTGTTTATCGATTTGTCTATACAGTTTTTGTAAATTTTGAATGACAATAAAACATTTCTCACTTTCCTTGCCTTATTACATCCTGCAATCATGATCCAATAAAAAAACTTAATATATTTAATTATTGATGGTAGATTTTGAGCCGTACCCCACTGGTGATGAAAATCAACAGCCCAATTACACTGTTGTCATTTTGAGTACGCACCCGACAAGGACTATGCTTTCTTTCTTGCACTTACGGCTTTTTTTTAAACAATAATAGATCGCCTTAAAAAGCATTTTATCAATGAAATATTTTGTCTCTGGTATTTATAAGTCTATGATCATACCCAATAATTACATCTGTTTGTAAATTTTTGGTTACTAACAAATCAAGTTGTACTGGTTCTTTATTAAAATGCATTGTTATGTTTAAAAGTTGATTTACCTCGCAAAGTTCTTTATTATTAGCACCTACAATATTAATTTTAGGAATTTTTATAATAGTTTTAACTAATTTAGGAAATGTCGATAAAATTTTACTATCAATTAAGCTAGCTTCGCTACCACTGTCAATTATTATGTCTATGTCTTCATTTCCTACTTGTGCTTTCAATTTAATTAAACTAGATGTTTCGTTCAATTCAATTTCACCATCTGATTTTAAAAATTCCCTATAATGTTGGTATGTACACGTATTGCTTGTAAAATTTGGAGAGCGCTGTATTAAAAATTTGACTCATGTTGAGAATCATGAGTTACATCCTCAACATCACTGTCTGAATGTGTTATATCTCTAGTGCTTGGTTCTCGATCACTTTGCCGTCCTCTACTCCTTTCCACACTACCTTCTCGAGATTGAGTTCTCGTTTGAAAATATACTCTTCTGGTTTGATCTTGTATACTATTATTATTTGTGTTTGTGTTATTATTTTGTTCGTTGTTATAAGTGTTATATTGTCTATTTTGATTATTATAGTTATGATATTGTCTAGTATAATTATTATTGTCGTTACTCTGTCTGTTATTATTATTGAAATTATTATTGTTTCTATTTACACAATTAGTTCTATTATTTTCTATATTGAATCTATTATCATTATTTCTGGCATTTATGTATTGTTGATTTTGTCTATTGACTAAGTTATTGTAATTATTTTGTCTATTTGTACTGTATCTGTTTGTATTAAAGTTATTGTTATTTAAGTTATTATTATTTTGTACGTTGGTATTATCTTGTCGGTTGTATTTGT
>CAJUYG010003583.1:0-20653 GCA_910591675.1 Galerucella calmariensis | reverse complement strand
GTTAAAATTTTCATAAAGAAGCCTCCAATTATTAACGGTAAAATAGTCACTGCCAGAAATAATGTCATGTTGCCGCGTTGTTTGTGACTTTTCTACTTGTGTAGTGTCATCGATTTTTGAGGTTATAATTACGTGCTTTATAAAGTTTTCTTGTGACAAATATTTATATCAAAACTGTTTTTTTCAAACAACAAAGCATTTTATTCTCCGATTGTTAAAATGCCCAAAAAGCTGAATAGCCGATGCAAAGAACTATAACCGATAGTTATATAGTTTAATAGAGAGGAGAGTGACACTGATGTTGAATCAGATGAAGAAAATGAACAAGAATTTGAATCTGCCTAGTTTCATTTCACAATATGTTGATTTGTTCAATGTTGGTTTTTGTCTTCAAAAATACGTTCATTACTAAACATATTTTATTTTATTGCTTGTATTTTTATTATATTTATTTATTAAAAGATATGGTAACTCAGTAATAACCTTACCATTTTTATTCTAGAATTCCTTACTTTGTGAAATCTATTCATGAATTTAATTAACAAAAAACGTAAATGATAAAACTCCACACTATATTAAACGAAAACTATCAAATTATCAATAAATTTGTAGTTTTCATTTATAATATTGTGAAATTTTCTACATTTACGTTTTTTGTTTACTTCAGTTATTTTCTATTAATTTCCATATTTCGTGAACAATCTGACAACGCTGCAAATGTTCACAATAATGACGTAAACGCAACTTTATTTGGTTTCTACTATATAGCGTTATCTCCGTAACTTTGTCCACCAGACCAGGAATAAAATAAAACATCTGGAATCACCCTGTATATCATTTAAGAGAGCATGTATTTATGAAAATATTGACATTTTTAATCATTCTTGCCGGAAAACAGCCAAAAACGATGTGTCACATAGTATAAAATTATAATTTAATAAACTCGTGTTTTTGATTAAAAAGCTCCATAATCATTAGAAAGTCCACTTCTGGATGATTTAATGAGTCTATTTTCTTAAAATTAGGTCCACACATTTTATTTTATTCACACACCATTTTGCGAGTAATTCAAAATAAATAAATTCTACGCGAGGCACGTTACAGTCAGAAGCATAATGTAAGTGCACATTAACTTTCATAAGCGGTGACGTCACAGTCATAGTCTTCGGTATGCTTCGCTTCGCTTCGCTATGTCTATTGACATGAAATTTTCAGAATCACATTTTTATCCTTAGTACTTTGTTTTACGACAGTCAAAAATGATTTGAAAATTTTAGTAAACGAGCCCATTAGCCATGTAGCTTCAACGTCTAAAAATTCTCGTTGCCCTCCAGTACAATTTACAAATTGTACAAACTCTACAATAAATGTAAATATCAACAACAATTAATTTGTGTTCAAGAATATCGTTATAAATTAGATGTTTCTTTTTTTTCTTTCATAACAACTTTATCAATATAAAAATTAAAACCTTACTTTGTTACATTTTATTGTAATAATCCATTTGTAACATTACCGCGCGCTACAGCAGTGCGGTAAGAATATCACCGCACTGTGATTTTCTAATTGCTCAGCAACTGCCCACTATTCTGGAATGTTGAGCTTTGCGCATTGAAAACAGGTCAAAATAGTGTCACTTTTTCCACGATGGAAAATATATATTTGTTAAGTTTTTGGGAAGTATATTGACATTTGAATATTTGAATTATAAATTCTGTATGGTTGTAGTTTACATCAAGAAAATCAGTCCTAACATAGCAGTGGAAAACGGAAATCTGATTTCGTGGGAAAATATTCCAGCTTCTGCAATTAATTCGCAGAATGATACAAACTACAATTCAATATTAATAATAATTGATTGGTTGATATGTATTCAATAATAAATGTTCCTTTATGTTAACTTGTGGGTTTTTCCGAACGCTAGTAGAAAAAATAGTGTACCCAACACGTGCGGTAAAGTATCACTTTCCGTACTTGTTAGGTGGACTACTATTTTCCACTGATTATGGTCAAACAATGTTGAATAAATATCGTTTTCTTTTTTTACAGATTTTATCGATCTCGCTTCAGCTCAAGAAATGCGATATGCCTAAAGGTAAGAGAATGTTGTGATGGATAACAAAAATAGGAATAATTAAGGAGATAATAATAGTGCCTTTATAGGCATTGCATTTTTATGGCAACTAATAATTGATTTTTTTCTTTGGAATTCTGACCGTTTTTGATTATTGTTTCCTATATATATCATTTTTTATTTAAATATCTTTAGTCCAGTATATATATATAGGCTATTCATTCCTGTCGGAATGGTGGCCGCTGATTTCAGCTCATCAGATTCATTTTTTGCGGTTAATCACTCCGCTGTTTTCTCCTTATTTATTTTCCTTTATAAATTACTATGAGTTTTTGCTTCTTCTGTTATCTTCTTCCATTTTTTTCTGTCCTTTATATCTATTTTCCATTTGTTTATATTCATTTTTCGTATATCTTCTCTAATTTGATCTTCCCATCTTGCCTTCGGTCTTCCTTTAGTCTGCTTAGTTGTGGTGTCCAGTTTGTTATTCTTCTTATTATTGTTGATGTCTCCCTTCTAGTTACATGTCCATACCATTTTAACCTTTGAGCTTTTATGAACCTCACGATATCTTCTCCTTTCATCTTCTCTCTAATTTCATGATTCATCATTTTTCTGAATTCCCCCTCTTCTGTTTTCACTGGGCCAAAAATTTTCCTTAATATTTTTCTCTCAGCTATCCTTAAGTTTTCTTCGTTTTTACTTGTCAAACACATAGTCTCTGCGGCATATGTCATTGTTGGTCTTATAGCAGCTTTGTACAATTTCAATTTGGTGTTTTTACTTAAATGTCTGTCATTCATCAATTTATTGTATTTCCAGTACGCCTTATTTCCCGCTTTTATTCTTTCTGCTATCTCTACTTTTCTATCATTTTTCTCGTTTATCATCACACCTAAATATTTAAAATTCTCTACTTTTCTAAATTTGTAATTCTGTATTCTTATTTCGTTTATATTTTCCGTTGTTTCCCTACTGACTATCATGTATTTAGTTTTTTCTTCATTTATTTCTAAGCCTCTACTTTTCGCTTCTCCAGCCAGATCGCATAGCATCTTATCCAGGCTGTTTCTATTTCTTGCAATTAAAGCGAGGTCGTCTGCATATCCTATAGTCCAGTATACTATACTATATATATATAACTGAAGACCTGGAAATAGGCAAACCTATCAATATATTTGTTCAATAATTTTTGTTGGATTGATTTGTAGGTCTTGACAGGTACTTCAAAGACAAAAAGTTCTCCAAGATTGCCCTTTAGCTAAGGGCCCAAAATGGCCCCTAAGCCCCCCCAAAAACGGTTTCCCGCCATTATCTCCCGAAATATGCAATTTGGAAAAATTTTGTTAAGGTCGTTAGATTATCTACAAAAATGGTTCCCATCATTTTTTTCCAAAATGCAATAGTTTTCGAGATAATCGCATCCAAACGTCCCCTCGCTTACGCGGCTGCACTACTGCACTATAGAAATGCTACCGTCTATAAAATTAACTTGTAAGCCGGCGGACAAAGTCTTCCATAACTCGGTCAAAAATTAATATTTTTCGATGATTTGAAGTTCATTGTAATGGAAATATCCGTAGGTATCAATATGTGTACCTTAAACCCAGTTCTCACCCGTCGAGGACATTGCATAAAGTGGCCAATGCTATTTTTCTCTAATATCTTGTCCTCTTCCATTGAATCATTGATATTTCATTTATTTTAAATGGTTTATTATCCCTTGTTTTTTCAAATGGGGTCTGGGGAGGTCCTGAATGTTCCTAGAAATTTTTGTTCAGTATCTTTGTGGCGTTTCAATAAAAAGTTTATTTATTTATTTGCATTTTTCAGTCGTTTTCGGAGTTCTCACAAATCTTCCAAATTTTCCCGGTCTTTGGAAAATTAGTGCATTGTATTCCGAATAAAAATATTGGTTCAGAGAGTAGACATAGTAAGCTTTCAAATGGTGTGCATCTAATAACAAAATAATTGAACATTAGTTCTTTATTTTCGCTTGTTTACAAGATTCGTGAGAACTCCGAAAACGACTGAAAAATGCAAATAAACTTTTTATTGAAACGCCACAAAGATACTAAAAAAAATTTCTAGGAACATTCAGGACCTCCCCAGACCCCATTTGAAAAAAACAAGCGATAATAAACCATTCAAAATAAATAAAATGTCAATGATTTAATGGAAGAGGCCAAAATATTGGGGAAAAATAACATTGGCCACTCTTTGCAATGTCCTCGACGGGCGAGAACGGGGTTTAAGGTACACATATTGATATCTACGGATATTCCCATTATAATGAACTTTAAATCATGGAAAAATATTAATTTTTGACCGAGTTATGGAAGAATTAGTCCGCCGGTTTACAAGTTAATTTTATAGACGGTAGCATTTATAGAGGTAGTGCAGCCGCGTGAGCGAGGGGACGTTTGGATGCGATTATCTGAAAAACTATTGCATTCTGGAAAAAAATGATTGGGACCATTTTTGTAGATAATTTAACGACCTTCACTTTTTACCCAAACAAAAATTTTCCAAATTGCATATTTCGGGAGATAATGACGGGAAACCGTTTTTTGGGGGGCTTAGGGGCCATTTTGTACCCTTAGCCAAGGCGCGATCTTGAAGAACTTTTTCTCCCTTTGAAGTACTTGTCAAGACCTACAAATCAACCAAAAAAAAATTATTGGACAAATATATTGATAGGTTTGCCCCTTCAGTTACTGGACTACTTTGAAATTTCATGAATTTATTTCCTATTTTTGTTATTTGAAAACTATGCCTGAAATGTTTTTGCTATTTACATTTTTTTGCATACTTAGATTGCTTCACTTCCAATAATTTCATGAATATATTAAATACCCCAGGAAGACAATATTTTAATGTGGATTTTGTTTGTGTTTCTTCATTCAGCGCTGTAACGCTCTGTGAGCAAATCAAATTTGGTTAGGTATAATCAATATTTTATATTTTTTATTTCAATAAGGAAGTTATCGAACCAAGAATGATGAAAAAAATACAAAAAAATTATTCAATGAATAATAGGAATAAATAGGTTGAAATTTTATAACTATTTTCATATGCAATCAGGTATAGAATGACCGAGGAGGTTAAAGTTATAAAGTCCACGTATTAGCAGAGAGACCTTTATGTCTCAAGATGCTTTCCATTTTTTATAAAAAGTGACGGCTTCAGAATTATGTGGGGTGGATAGTAGACAGTGTGTTGGTATCACGACTAACGAGACAAAGTTTTATAGCGAAAGTTGAAAAAAAAATTGTGACATCAGTATTTTGTATATTGATGAACGCCTTATAAAAGCCCTGTTAGACTATGTTATCATATTATTGTTCCTTTCACGGTTAGTTCAGTCAATTTTCGTCATGATCCTACTTTTAAATGATGTCACTGTTGTTATTTGGAGATAAAATCCTCTCTACCCACCATTCTGCACAATTTCCAAGTACAATTTGTTTAATTGCCATGCTTTTTTTCCGAATAATTAACTGCTTCACTGTTTCTTGTTGTCTCCCCTTTCCTCCTCTTCAAAAATGAGGTTGGCGAAGAGGAAATTGTATTTTTCATAATTCTTTTAGTTTGTTTGAGCAACCAATTCCGTGTGCGTCTGTCGCATTACCCGGTGAAACTTTGTTCTTCTTTATTCCGTTGTATAAATGGAACGGCTTTCCCCTAAGCGATGGCAAAACAAAAAAGAAGGCGACACTACCTCGCTTGTACCGGGTGAGATGTAGTCGACACGTTTGGAAGACAAATTAAAATTCACAATAGCTGGGATTCTTATTTGAAACAATCGTCTTCAAGGTTCCCTCTCTCAGAGATAGAGATTTATTTGTGAAAAATTTGATTTAGGTATTGCTGATTTTTTAACACTAGAAATCCAGGAAAATCTATTCTTGTTGTAAAAGAGAAATTGACCTTTCTCCATTCAAATAATACCAGGTTTTTAGTTCCAATTATACCTCTATCATCTGGAATATTTTGTTGGACAATAACAGGGAGAGAGTGGAAATGCTTTCCTAGGTTTGAAGGGAATTTAAAAATATGTTATGGTATATTTTTGTTGTTTGTTGAAGCACGTTGTTTTACTTTGTTTTACTTTTCTTAATTTCTTCGGACAGGTCCTAGGTGTCTGAGATGTTTCTACCTCATAGAAACTACTTCGTCCGGAAAATTGGCAGGTACAAAGTCGCAGGTCGCAGGTACTAAGTCGCAGGTACTAAGTCTCAGGTACTAAGTCGCAGATACTAAGTCGCAGAAGGGCTAAGAAAGATAGATTGTATCAACAATAGTTACATTGTTTTTTTTATGTAAAATTCAGGATATCTACAGCTATTCGGTTCACAATTGTTTAAGAAATTCATTCAAGAACGTGGTTCATAAAAAAAAATATCCTGTATTTAACTATTAAAAAAACAAAAGAAGCAATAAAGAAATGTGATATGATATTATTAAGGAAATCTTATTTATTTCCATTCATCAAAGAAATCAAAGAAACAATATCTAAATAACATAAAAACTCAATTTTATTTTACTACTTATTTCAATCACAGAAGGCGATAAAAAAAATGTAATGAAAAATGTAATCCGGAAATATAATATTCTAGGTTGGTAATTAGATTGAATTAGTTGATTAACTAAATATACATATTTTAAAGACTTCAACTATATACATGTGAACCTTTTATAATAGGTCTGTTCGTAGAGCAGTCACAAACGGTTGGAAACTGGACGACTCATGCGCAGTGAATAAAAATCGTACACAAAAAGACTCTGCGCGTGAGTCGTTCAGTTTCCAACCGTTTGTGACTGCTCTACGAACAGACCTATTATATCGCTGTATGTGTGTATCTGGCGCTTATCACTAGGAGGGAAAAATATAAAAGCAAAAATCAGAAATGAAAAGCATATACGTAAATGCAACTTACCATTCACATTGAATGCACTTTAGAAAAAAAAGAGTTTGAGGTAAACCTCTCACAATAAATTAAAAATTATCCTTATTGGTTCATGGTTCACAGGAGAAAGAAAGCTTATTCTTACTACTGGCTATTAAATTGAACTATGCGATGAGCAATCGACATACGTTGTATATCCCTTTCCTATTCACATGCTCCGCTTCGAGAAAGAATTTACATATTAATAATGTGTTCTTAATTTCTATCTCTATAGGAGAGAAGAAATGAAATATTTGACCAATATCAGTGTATACTCATCCTCACCAACGGAGATTATCCGTCGCACATTGAATGTAAAAATTTGCCTTGCAGCGGTGATCGGTGCTACAGGTTCTCGACGAGAATCACATGTTGGTAAGGAAAAAGGACTGGCTACTCGCCGTCCGGTAGATATTTTAATATTTCAATCATAGTGGCCAAATATAACACCTACTTTGTCACCACAGATCAAGCTGTCACTCTTCATTGAAATCCAAAATGGATTGTATTTCTAGATTTTCTCTTGAATCTGCACTGAATTTATCTTTCTCAGCTTTTTGGAGCCCTGGACTAACGATATTCGGGGGACCCACGGAATAATTGATATATTCGTGATTTTCCTGAAAAAGTATTATGAGGGGAAATTGAACAGAATTGATAAATGAATATAATAAATAACAATGATACATTCATAAAAATACTTTTCTACACTTTTGTGCTGCCAATTCTTATATTTGCTTATTACATTTGAGTTCTTTGATGAGATCAGTATTGGATGAAAATTAATAAATAATTGAGTCTTGTATTTGTCACTGCCCATACAGCAACGATACGTACTACGTACGTACCAGGTACGTAACTCTTGGACGGACGTTGCGTTCCAGATACGTACATGTACGTACATGTATGTACTATGTACGTTCCAGGTACGTCCCTTGGATTTGGTAATGTACGTACTATGTACGTCTTATGTACATTGCACTCCAGGTGAGTCCTATATGGGACCAATAATGGCTGTAAAATGGACATACCATGGACGTACCATAGAAATACATTTTCCCACTTGTATTAAAATGTCTTCAGGAAAAACAAATTGTGAATGTGAAAAACATTTTTCCTACGACCACATAGGAAAGTGACATATATCGCACTGACTAGTTCTATGGAAAGTGACCTTTATTCATACGCGTACGGAAAAAAATCTTATCCGTACGTGTGCGGATAAAAAAGCTGTCAAATTGAATGTTGAAATGCTAGTCTTTTTACTCCGCAAATTAATATGTATATGTGAAATGCTTATTTCCTAAGTTGATTTGTCCATATAATAATATAATATAATCTATTTATTTCATTTAGAATTAAAAAAAAAAAAATACCGAGCCCGGACTCGAACCACCCTACTGCTTGTCAAAAATAGAGCCCACGGATGCCTAGACCGCTCGGCCATCCCACTGTTGTAGCTTATGGTTCTTGTCCAAGATACTAATAAGCGCTAAGGAAATATACACAACAGTTTATTTATTCTCCAAAATAAAATGTGTTTATAATATCGACATTTATTGGACTTTCATGTTATTAAAACATAAAAATCACAATTTTCTGGGCCAATTTCAAAGGTAAGTAATCAAAACCATATAAAGTATTTACAAATACACATATGTAAAACCTCTCACATCTACATAAAAAAGCAAGATTATACATGCCTAATTTGGTAAAAGTATATCGCGTGGTCGTAGGAAAAATAGTGTACATAACTTGTGCGAAAGTGATTTTTCACACTCGTGGGATTGTCTCACTCGGCTGCGCTCGTGAGACAATACTTCCCACTCGTGTGAAAAATGTCACTTTCCGCACACGTTACGTAATATACTATATTGACACATGTTGATAAATGTAGATACTTATATTAGCTACATGGGTGGAGAGAAAAAGTAAAAAACGAAAATACAGAAATAAAAATGGAAACTCTTGAAAAAAATAGCCGTTTTCGGATTTTCTTAACCTAAAAGAGAAAATTAATTGGAAAATTGTCAAAAATTCATTAATATGTCGTCACGGCACGAGGCTCTACGTATCATATAGTCTACATTCACCGCTTTCTCTTTCAAAATGAATTGTTTGGCGGAGTCTTCAGTACACACCGATTACTTTGTGCAAATACGTGAATAGTGAATTGAAATAAATACTTATGATATCTACTTACATTATATTATGGACGTACTATGTACATATTTTCATGTACGTCCAATGTACATCTGTTGTTGGTCCTAACAGAATTTGTATATAAAATGTACGTACCGCTGTGTACGTACATGTACCTACAGTTTGTTACGTACATTGTACGTCCCATTTTGATCCCGGTACGTTCCTGGTACGAACAGTGCTGTATGGGTTGCGTCCCGTATTTGTACGCGTACACTCCTCAGGTCTACGTTCTTTTTACTTTGATCTTGTAAATCCTCATCAGTACAAGGCAGATATCATCCTTCCAGAAGTTCTGAGAGCATAATTCTGGACTGGAGGGAGTGCCATAACTGCGATAATAGCGACATCCAAAAATAACCAAAAACCAAAATTCAAAGTGGCAAAAAACCTTCTCGGTAATGCAGCTATTTTCTTGATTATGTACAGTTTTCAGTAACCTGGAACTGTAATTCGTTTTCTCTCGAGGCGTATAGCCTTAGAAGTAGATGTTACTCTTAGTAAACGGTCAACTGTTTAAAAGTAATTTGTACAAATTTGTGATGCGTTATAATAGTATGATAATATTATCTTGAAATCTATTAATAAGCGTTTTTCCACTAGTAGCTGTGAAGTTGACAATTTCTGCTTCTTCTAGTCATCTGAGACGCTGATTTCCTCTATTAGTGGTTAATAATTTTTTCTATTATTACCTAGGTTTGATGGACAAATTCAAATATTTGAGAACTCAGGAATAGTAGTTCAACAAAAACTTGTGCAACATAATTTTGTATTCTTTTTGCCAGAAAAGTCGTTCAAACTATTTATTTGCACGTTCGATTTATTGAAATTTTCCGTATTCTAATTTTTGGCGAATACGCTAACGCATTCGCCAAAATTACAATGATTTGTTCCGTGTGCGCACCCACCTCTAGAGATGAGAATATACTCGAAGCATCGCGTTGCTAAGCAACTGGAAGTCGTCTCCATAACGACGCCCACCAAAAAACATTCACAACAAAGGAGCGGGATTAATAGCCTCGCAGATAATGTTCTCCCGGTGTTTCAAATGGCAAAATAAGTGTGTGTTGTTTGTGTAACGGCAGTAGCTCTTTTCGGTAGCTACGACGTGTTCCGATCGCACTATCTATTTGGCTTTTATAGTCGTTAGAAGAGTTTCTGGCACCTGCGCGCACTTTTACTTCCGTCACAGAAGATAGTTGTAGATATTTATCTAAGCATATGTTACACTCTTGCTGAATATACTTCACGTTCGTTAGTCCATCTGAAAAAAAAAATGAGTGGCTTCTGTATCTAAGTGATAGTGATGCAGAGGATAAATTATTGTAAGGGTTCAATTTATTGAGCTTCTTTTAGAGGTTTAATGGAACCGTTAATTTTCTCAAGTGGAATAACTTGGTATTATAACATGCTAAAAAATTATGTAGTGTCAGCAAAATAAGTTAAACTGTTTATATTGAAGACTTGGTTGAATAATGTGTAGCACGGAGTTTGACACGACTTCTTGAGCTATTTATGAAAAAATCTAAATTAATTCGAAACACAGTGATATTGGATTTAAAGAATAAGACGAAATTATGGTCTATCAATTTTATTTTGGTTTATGAAAAGGAGAAAAAACTTGTCAACCCAAAAGGTTTCTAATGATAGCTACATTAGTTGCAGCTTGTTGAAGGTGCAGTAAAAATATAGAAATTTATTGTATGAATCATGAAAATGTTGTATATTTTTTGTGGCATTATGAGAAACGCCTTATCCATGATACTAACCAAAAACATGTAGGTACCTAGTGGCTAAGCTGGATGTCATCCTCCTAGATATCTGATGTGGTTACCTGGTGGCTAAATCGGATGCCATCCTCCTTTTGTCTTTTATTGTTCGTCAATCACATTTAGCTTTTGTTTCCAAAATATGATGAAATTACTCGCCTTCCAACCATTTCATTGAACAAATTCACACCCAAGCTTTATTTAAAGAGCTTCAATGAGATGCGGTACAAGATTTTTCCATGGAACTTCACGATATAAATTAAACAGTTTTGCAGCTTTTATCGTTCTCATTCCGTGCTAATTTACAGCTCTTTTGACACGTTCCACATAGCAGCTTTTATCGTTCTCATTCCGTGCTAATTTACAGCTCTTTTGACACGTTCCACATATTCTTAGCTCCTGTCAGCTGTTGTCTTGATATCCTGAGATGATTTCAACCTTCATAACATAGTCTTAAATATGGCTCACTAGCTTATAATAAAAAACAGCCTATTCTACAAAATGTAATATGTACTTGGGTATTTATTATGTATTTGTACACTCCGCGTCATATAAAACTGGTACACTTTTTTTTCCCTATGTAAACCAAACTTAACTAATCAAAATGACAAACAGGCACATGTGTCAAATTTGACAAAACGCATTATCCACGATGCCAGCACATTTAAGTGAATTCAATAAAATGCGAATCATTTCCAAAATAGAGGATGGTTGGTCCATTAGACGACTTGCACAAGAGTTAAATAGAAGTAGAACCACGATTCAAAACATTAAAAAAGGTGGGATAACGATCAAACTGTTAGCAGAAAAAGAGGAACTAGGAGACCATTTATAACTACAGCGGAGCAAGACGAAGCATTAACTGATTATTTGAGGGAAAATCCATTCCATACTGCAAGACATGAAAAAGTTGCAGTAAACTTCAATGCTTCAATAACAACCGCATAAAGAAGAATTAGAAAAACTAATTTAAAGAATTGTGCAGCCGCCCGGAAATACAAACTAAATGAAGAACATAAGCAAGGTAGAATAATATTTGCCTTAAATTATGTTTCAAACGATACATTAAATTTTTGGGGCAGGGTAATTTTTTCCGATGAAAAAGTATCCCAATCACATAATGACGGCCATATTAGAGTTCATAGACCTTCTCGAAGTAGGTTTAATGAAAATTATATTACTTCTAATGATAAGTCTGGACGATTTTCTGTAAATGTTTGAGCTTGGATGTATAGAGGAGGTTTAGGAATGTGCTGGAGAATCGAAGGAAGATTAAATGCGAGGAATTAGTTGGATATTTTAGATGGAGTGATGTTACCATCGGTTAGGGAAATCTTCCCCAATGATAATTTTATTTTTCAGCATGATAATTGCTCAGTGCACACTGCTCGCAGCGTACGCAATTATATTGCTGAAAATAACATTGAAACGCTACCATGGGTCGCTAAAAGTCCAGACCTTAATCCAATAGAAAATGTTTGGGGGCTTATGGTAAAAAAATTAAAAAATTTGAATACAATTCCACGAAATGAAGAGCACTTATGGACACTTATAGAAGAAACCTGGGAAAGCTTGAGAGAAGATGAACATTTAACATTAAATTTAACTGACTCAATGCCTACAAGAATACAAGAACTTATCAATAATAATGGGGGTATGACACGTTATTAATTATTGAATGTAAACTTTCATGGCTTTCATGCTACCATGGTCTATGATCTATTTGTTAGCTCATTCATTTGCAATGTTTTAATAATTCTGAATTACGTGGATCTCGTATCCAAATCTAAAACTGTAAACTTTTCTATTGAAATTTTGTAGTTATTTTTGAAATTTTATGGCTACAAATGCACAATTGTTTGTATCAGGTTTTCTAATTTTTCTCGATTCTGTTGTTACAGTTTTCTGTATCTTTCGCATGTCTTGCCGTATTAAAGGGATTTTCGTATAAATAATCAAATAAAGCTATGTTTAGCTCTATTCTAGTTAAAACTGGTCTTCCATTTCCAATTTTTCCTACAACAGTTTGATCCTTGTCTCACCTTTTTTTAAATCAGTCATCTAATTAACCAACCATATACTTTTGTATTTATTACAATATCACACTATTTCTAAATTTAAGCTAGTTAATGTTTGTGTATAAATGATATAATAGATTTTTCTTTTTTCCAATTTGTTTTATTGCTTTACAAAATTTAATTTCATCATTACATATACTAACATTTTTGTTGAGCTGGCATCACTGCCCTAGAAATTATACCATAACAGCTGGTTTAGCATTGACAATTTTTAAAAGATCAATTTACACAGCTACAAAAACACTATTTTGGATTATAATAGTTTTACCAGTTTTATATGACGCCGGCTGTACATATGTATTTGTAACACTACCCTTCAAAGCTCTATTGCGATGAATACAGGGATATAGAAAATTTCATCAAGATATGCCATTTAAAAAGTGGGGTAAGCAACGAAAGAATGTATTGGGCAAGATCTGGGTAGTTACTGTGGTAAATGGGGCTTGTCGCACCTACCAGCTCTAAGGAGAATGACAAAGTGAAATTTGTGATTCGTTACTTTGCATCTAGATCTATTCAGTAGGTTTTAAAAATGTCGTAGGGTGAAGCGGTGCATTTATAAATAGTTTCATCGTGATTTTATTTCAAAGCAGAAATAGGGTAATCATTAAAGTTTCAATTAATTGTTTATGCAGCTTATATGTACAATCGCAACACACTTTATCTTGATTAGTTTTAAGTATGTTACAAAGTTTTAGATGAGCTGATGATATACAAACTATGTTTATGGGATTCAAACTATGGATTCTTTTTTTAATTTCTTGGGAAATTAAACCACAATATTTTTAAATTCTTTATTTCAACGTTTCGGTAGCGTTCCAGCTACCGTTGTCAAGAAAAAATAAGTCAAATTTTTTCTGTTGTGTCAGTTAGGGATAAAATTAATTTCTACTTATTTTTTCTTGACAACGGTAGCTGGAACGCTACCGAAACGTTGAAATAAAGAATTTAAAAATATTGTGGTTTAATTTCCCAAGAAATTAAAAAAAGAATGAATAATATACCACAAGGAACATACAGAAGATATTTAGACACAAGGTATGGGCCATCTGTTCCAAAATATTTTAGAAAATTAGATAATTTATACAAGAAGCTGGCACATTCTGAATGTTCGGTTAATTTCCTTCGCCGATGCAGGAATAATGGAGTCATACCAAGAGGACTAAGGTTACATCCTGCCTACGGAGGGAGAAAAATAACCAGAATATTGGAAAAAGCAAGTTTTGCTATGGTTCGAGAACGCCTTCAACACCATAGGTATAAAGTATTCAATATCGAACAAGATATCGTAGGTATTGAGGATTTTCTTTTTGATACGGTAACTAAAATTGACTTCGATAAAATAATATCAAATATAAATATAATATATACTACAACGTATGAAAAACAAAAACAAATTCAAATCCGAAAGAAAATATTATTTGAACAAAAAATCCAAAAGTCAAATTTTTTCTGTTGTGTCAGTTAGGGATAAAAATTAATTTCTACTTATTTTTTCTTGGCAACGGTAGCTGGAACGCTACCGAAACGTTGAAATAAAGAATTTAAAAATATTGTGGTTCAATTTCCCAAGAAATTAAAAAAAGAATGAATAATATACCACAAGGAACATACAGAAGATATTCAAACTATGGAATTAACATTAACAAATATTTATATAAACTTATATCATTTTAATGAGACCAGAAACGAGACTGTCCAGCTGATAATTTGAATACTATGGTACATTCTTCAACAACGTAACATTGATGGTTGAGATTCGCCAATGAGAGTGAATAAAAAACATTTACGTGAGTTCAATACTATACTTTCCCTTGACTATACAATTTTCCTATTATTTTATACCAAACCAATTCTTTTTAGATATATGTCGCTTTTTCAGCATCCAGACTTTATCATTACCATCACCTTTGATAATATTTGACTTCTTTTTTGAGATTCGAGAAAAAATAAATTGAATTCCAAAGAATCTCAATAACGGAAAAAACTATAAGAAGAATAAACGTAACTCATTGCAGTGTTAAATTACCATACACAAGACAATTTATCGGTAGTATCAAAACATGAATCTTGGTAGAAAAATAACAAAGTTGTTTTTCAGGTCGAGAATTTCATACATTTGAAATATGAATGTACCAAAACCAATTCCATTACGACTATCTGTTAACTATATTATATATTCTTTCCGTAACTCATCTTCTGTACACTAAATCTCTCTGTTTTAAACACATTCAACTTGGATAATTTTAAATACAGGAAAACGTTCTGGAGGATAGTTGGAAAATAAGGAAACTCCTTGCCAATATGTCTCCAAACGCCAACAATTCTCACTCACCAAATGATAGTATATATGGTTACAATAAGATGGTGCACCCCCGAATTATGCACGTGATTCTAGCTAGTTTTCAAACCAGTGTCTTCCTGGAAGGTGAATTGGTAGACCTGGTCCAATAGAGCACCCCCAAGATTTC
Organism: Galerucella calmariensis; assembly: GCA_910591675.1. NCBI lineage: Eukaryota > Metazoa > Arthropoda > Insecta > Coleoptera > Chrysomelidae > Galerucella > Galerucella calmariensis. Next base: position 5,110 of record CAJUYG010003583.1, on the reverse strand, counting down.
CAGATCTCACAATTTCAGTTTATTCTCTATTCATTCAGTCGAGGGAGATTTTTTTGTGTTTTAGAAGCCTTTCTGGTGCCGGGAGCACTGCAGCCTATTGGCTTACTGTACTCCACTCCCACATTTAGTCCACTCATCCAGTTATCTCCGTATCTTCGAGTAGACGATATAGGTCCATTGGATGTGTGCCATATACTTTAGGTGGCACATTGGCTTTTCCGAAGATTGTTTGTCTCTGTCTCCTCGAGTCCAGTCCCTCACAGTCAGATAAGATATGGGTTACGGTCTCCGTCTCCATACCACAAAGTCTACAGCTGAGGTCCCCGTTATATAACCCTATTTCATGTAGGTGATCTTTAAGCGGGATGTGACCCTTTAGATAACCTGTAATAATTCTTAGCTTATTCCTACCGATATTCAGTAGTTCTTTGGCCTGTTTTACACATGTACCTATGAAGGTTTCACTGTGTCCTGCTTTGGAGTGTTCCTCCACTGAATTCTACGTTGGATTTGTACCCAGTTTTGTATTTGCCATCGGACTACCTTCTTTGTGGTCCCAAGAGCTGGTTCTGGTCCAACATATGCTGTTGCTGAACCTCTTCGCCCGAGTTCATCAACTTGTTGATTTACAGAAATTCCGCTACGTTTCTGCACCCACACTAATCTTACTTTAATGTGATCTGCTAGTTCATTTAGTTCTTTCTGGCATTCTTCTACCAGGCTGGATGTTACCTAGCGGCTGTTTGAAAATGCAAGGGCTGCCTGGCTGACAGTTTGTATGTTTATCCTATGAGTGTCAGTCCTATGTTTGTTAACTCTGACACATTCTAGGATAGCATAAATCTCTGCCTGAAAAACAGAGGTATGGTCTCCTAGTGGGTGAAGTGAATTATAAGTTTATTAATTCGTAAATAATAGCATCCACTTGGAGTAAATTGAATTATGTTAAGAAGGATATGACGAGTCCGATAATACAGCTTTGGAAGTGGAGGGGAGGGGCACTTCCTATATTTCCTATCCAGAAACAATGACAGTGACTTTAAGTATTTATTAACAAAATACCTCTCGAAGGATGATCTTAGGTATAATCTTCATAATTTGAATGAAATTTTGCTCTCATTATAAATCAAAACCAATCAAACTACCTCAACTCAATGTCACAACGACTTATTATCTACTTCACTTCGAGTATTACCGTTATTTATTCAGCCACTCTGTTGTGATCCTTTCAACTTACGACTAACCCTGTTTATTCAGGATTTAAATCGTCCTAGTTTCAACTTCGCTTGAATTAAATCCGGCACTGTTAAGAGCAAGAACGTATCTCACAAGGAACCCGAACCACGCGGTCGGATATTCGACCCCATAAATTAATGTCCGGACAGTGAGTGCCATAACTCGCAGGACGATCTCCTCTCGAGACAATACTAGAACGTAGATTCTGCCTCCGTCAAGGGGGACCTCCTGGTGACATTTCGTGATATCTGGCTCTGCTTGATACACAGTTCAGATGAGATTTTCTTAATTATTACAGTTAGTATTACATAATTTTGTGGAAAGCATCGTCAGAGATATATTTAGATAAAAAGCAAGGTTACACAGCTGGAGATTTTGGGGATATAAGCTGAAAAATAGTGTGGATGGTATGGATAAACGATCTTTATAACCACTTTTTTTCTGTGGAAGGGAGAGCTCGTGAAAAGTGGATGAAGATAGGGACAAACAAAATTTCGATTTACAGAGATACTGTCAACAAATGTTGCTCAGATTATTGTTATTGTTTTTTTTCTTAAAACTTTCTGCTGTAAATTACGTTTGCACAGGAAAAACTTTTAAATTTGGAAATGTCCCCCCAAAAGCTTTTCTAGCAACCAATTGTCTCACTACTCATCGACATGTTATACCTTTTAAAAATATAGCAGATCTCATTTTTTCAGTTATTGAAACTGATGGTCAATTCTGTGTTTTTCGTCATAATTTACGAATCTGTAGCTCAGGGAAGTACTGTGAATGGGATTTTTCAGAATCTCCAACTTTGTGATTATGTGATATTGCACCGAGTACAAATATTTGTTTGTGACAATTGAAATCTTATTATGTCAAATAAATATGATTTTCCATATGGCCTAACTAATATTTAATTTGTCGTTAAGAGAGGATTTGTTTCAAGTTCGGAAAGTAATATTATTGATGAATAAAAACATATTCATTGTCATCAATAAAATGAGTTATCTATCGAAAATTACATTTATTCTTGTAAAAATGTATCATATTTGTCTCAAATAAGATTTATTGACGTATAATGACAAAATAGTTATATTAATCTTTGAAAGCATTTAAATTGAATAAAGTAGTTTTTCAATAACAAATACTTATTTTTGCAAGCTAACTATATTGTTTTATTATAAAAAAATTACTTTATGGCAGAATGACATTTCTTTATCATAAAAAAATGTATTGTATCGGTTAAATATAATTTATCTAATTCCGCTATCAAATGTGACACTTTACGTCACTCCTTGACGTTAGGTAACGTCACATTTTTCATAACCTTCATATTATATCAGTTATGAAAAGTAGTTATGTAAAAACTTTACGTAACTGTTTATGTTTCAACATAGAGATACCACATGAGTTTCAAAGAATAATTTATATTAATCAGGTAGGTACTGTCAAAACTGACAATTATTTCATTATTTAAACTGTACAATTAACCCATTATTTTAATTCAATAGTATTTTGAGATTTATAAACATTGAAAACATTATTCAGGACACAGTTATTTGAAGTAAGTCAATTTTCTGGGTGAATACATCATAGTAACAATACTTCTAACACCATTTGATTCCACTTCAATATAATCATTGTTATTGAAGATTTTATTGAATATTATGAAAGCGCGGAATTAGATAAAACGTTGTACGTAAACACAATGAAGAGAGCGACATTGTTCAACACGCGTAATTTGCAGAACTCGCTAGCGCTCGTTTTGGCAAATATTACGCTTGTTGAACAATATCGCTCTTTTCATAACTAATTACGTAAATATCTATTTTTACTATGAAAAAGTATATTGTCTGGGTTAACGATATGTTTTTTATTCGTAAAAAATGTATCTTCCCAGCAAAGTATTTTTTTTTGTTGGAAGCAAATGTTCCTTCTTCAAGAAAGCTATTAACTTTTACTAAGATTCAACATATTTATCATAAATAACCGAACCAGGTCTAATATCAAAAAGATCCATTTGATCTCTGAGACGTTTTCTCACCCAATTACCAACATGTACCTAGTGTCGCGCCGTCTTAGTGAGCATTTACAAACTAACAAGTGACGTATCTGCGACATGAGCTGCATAATTTCAGTAGATCTCCATTTTCACTCCATTCTGTTAATACAAAGATTAAATTTGAAATTATTTTATCTTTGAATATCCCATAAATTTGTCACTAATCAATATTATCTAATGAAATGTTGGGTCAAAATGTGTCAAAAGTTGAACACCCGACTAACCTAAAGTTCTCTTAAAAACCAGGAGAAGTGATTTAAAAACCCCTCCTTACACCTCTAAAAGTTACCAGATTAGTTCCGAAAAAGTAGTCAACAGTCGTGTTCCAAATATATTGAATATGCCTTGATGGGCAAAGAAATTAACCACGCATGGACATAAGTCGATTTCTCCTCTGATCTGTAGTAGGTATATTCTTTGGATGTACCTGAGCATTAAGCAGAATGTGAAACTTTTTCCTGTTTCGTATTTGATAATTCTAATTCGCAGAAGCAATCTATGAGTTAATTTTCGAAAATATTCCACAATATGCACTTCACAACAACGATATTGCAATTTATATTCGTTTTAAATGGGAGTAAAAGCACAATCCCAAGCGAAGAGCTGGTACTCGAAGTAGAAGGATTTTGCAGATATTCAATACAATTGCTCATAGTTATGTTTTTGAAGGAACAGTTTTAACGAAATATACTGGAAACTGAGTGAAAATAATAAAATGATAAGAGCGGATGCGATGACAAAAATAAGTCCTGTCAGAATTATCAAAAATGAAAATTATCTACACAAATATCTACAGAATTGCCAACTTAAATTCAAATCACTCCTGCTGGTTCTTGAATGAGGTACCTACACCGAGAGAAGAGTTATTTATAGACAAATAAACTGATTTGTTTGTCCCCCCTTTGTTTAAAACTAACATTGCTTATTTATATTGGGAAATTTTGATATAAAAAAATGATTTATTCGAGTGTAATTTCTTTAATGTGGAAAAATTTGTTCTCCCTTATGCACACCTTCATATAATTGCTCTTCAGAAACTATTAAAGTCTACGGAGCACAATATAATATTTTGTTATAAAATATAACGATGCTATTTGGGTAGAAATTGTTTTCATTACCCAGAAAAAAACCTCTCACCCCACCCTCACCTATTATTCAGTAACGGTCACCATCTTTATACGTTTGGCGTCAGTCTGCATGTGAAATTAGATCAGTTTTACAAATTTCACTAATTATTTTGTTTTTGTGAAGTATGTGGTTGAAGTGCTTTGGACAAAAATAAGTTTAATAATAGGATGAATGAATTGATAAACTCATGGCGATTACAAGAATTGTGAGATATCTTTGAAGGTAAGGAAATAAATGACAATTATATTCAAGTGAGTGGAAGTAACAAGCAAGCGGAATGTACCTCAAACATACACATTTCTCAATTAAACCTGTCAGATCTACTCCAAGAACTCCAAAAAACTACTATGGGGAAAGCATTAATGAGCACACTCAAGGATAGACAAGGATATCTTGTGGATACCATTGTCGGTTATGTTTTAGATCATGTAGGTATCTCCAATTTTAACAATGTATGGTTTCCATTTTATAAATGTGTGGTATCTATTTTAAAAATGTATAGTTTTCTTTTTAATAGATCAAAATATTCAGCAGCAAGTTTTTTATTCCTATTCTGCTTCCCTACTAAACAGTTTTATGCATAAATAGAGACCATTAATTTTTATTAGATTTAAACATGTTTGTCATAAAAATACTGTAATTTAAATCCGTGTCCAGACTAACCATCGACCAATTCGATCGACTAGTCCACACATA
>CAJUYG010003582.1:0-20656 GCA_910591675.1 Galerucella calmariensis | reverse complement strand
ATATTATTGTTATGGGGTATTAACAATGAGCCCCTCTCTATATGCTTCATCTCCTTATTCACAAATTCTGCAGGGTAATTATTGTTATTTAAAACATCTTTTGAAAAAGTTTTCTCCTTTGTAAATTGATCAACAAATGATTCTGGCCCTATCGTATAAAGATTTTACGATCCCTTTTTTAACGCTTATAGAATGATTAGAGTCAAAATTCAAATATCTATTAGTGTGTGTTGGTTTGCGGTATACACTCGTTTCATACCCTGTAGATGTTTTATTAATAAGAACATCTAAAAATGGCAAAAAATTGTTACTTTCAATTCCAATTTCAAATTTTATAGATTCCTCTCCTTCATTTATATTTTTTTAAAAATCATTGAGAGATATTAAATCATGAGGCCATATTGCGAAGATGTCGTCTACATATCTCCACCAGACAATTGGTTTTAATTTTTGATTATTTACTATTTCGGCTTCAAAATGTTCCATGTAAATATTCGACAAAATTGGTGAGAGACAAGAGCCCATGTACATTTTTTTTCAAAAACAAAGTTTCTGAAGAAACATATATTATTGGCGCAGTCAGTAGGATATAATAAATTAAAATTACAAGTTTGGAATCCAATCGTGGTATACTTCCTTACAAATTAGGAAATGCTAGATTACAATAAATTTCGTACACGGTAATAAAAGAGTAAAAAGAGGAATTATAAACGGCTTAGGAACAATATTCAAAAGTATTTCCGGTAATTTAGACGCAAATGACGGGAAACGTAACGACGATGCCATTGCCCTATTAAGTTCAAATTAAAAAGATATAGCAAATACACTCAATAAACAAATTTATCAACCACGAAGAAATCATATCAGGCCAACCCTTATTACTCCCAGAAATCAAGACAGAAAATAACGAACTATTTCACCCAAGAAAAATTAACATTAAAGAAGTTCCTCTAGACAAAATTCATCAACTCCTAAAATAAGAAAACAGAATTCAAGAAGTCAGCTCAAGAAATATTCCACACAACTACGCCTACATATGGTCTACGTAATACTTGCAATCATTATTTTTGTTGACGTGCTCAGATCAAAATCAAGATGTAGACACCAACATACAACAGATGATACCAAGAAAACTACCACCAAACCAAAATCAAGAATGAAAAATGTTCGAATTGAAGAAGACGAATAATCAATCCACACACTGTATGGACCTCTCTGGGGATGGAGGAATTACTTAATCATTTCTGCTTCTCTTTTACTATTTTTGCTATATTATATATTTTATTACCTTTTATTCTTAGAACCTGTAACTGTTGCTAAAGCAGATGCCAACTCGGCATTTCCCATAGAACCTTCATTTTGTACATTTTTTAATCAGTCTTAGTCTACAGTTTGATATTGTATGTTTGACAAGAAATAAAAATAAAGTTTTTAAAAACAAAGTTTCTGAAGAAACATATATTATTCGCACAACCGAAGGTTATTGAATGTACTATACCAGTAGTTATACTCGAAATTATATGTTCTTATACTAACTTTTTCAAATTTCTATCAATAACTTCGGACAACATGCTTGATTTTCAATAACAAATTTCATGGGTAACTAATCAAATAACAATACCCGCTGTTTATGCGCTGAGGGTGTTGTTATTGTCATGATTACACTCGGAGAATAAGATAATCCAACCCAAAGGGCTGTCGACCGAAGGGGATCTTCATGGATGAACGTAATTATACGATCAGAATACAGAGTGGTATATAGAACAGTGTGCTAGGCCTCACATGCCAATAGCTTCGTATTATGTTATATTTCTCCATTTTATTCAATCTCTTGCAATTCTATTCCAGTCGTTTATTCCCTACTGTTTCAAGTCGTCTTGAACAGCATCCATTTATTCCTAGATCGTCCCCTTATTTCTTACCACCTTCACCTCCAAGAGGCACACCTTTCGTCATATATCCTACTCACATGTAATGCATGGTGCCTTATATATGTCTGTAATTTTGTTGTTCGTTCTTCTTCTCCACTGCCTGCATCCTTAATTTCTAATTCGTAATTACAGTTAGAGAAATTGTTCAAAATAAAAAAGTTATATTCAATTTTTGATGCTTTATTTTGTAGATTATTATTTGTAATCCTTCGTTGGATGATTGTATTATTATCGTTTCCTTAACAAGAAACACTTTATCGTTGATAACATCAGTCCCGATATCGAGTTTTCAATCAAAATACAATGTGAAGGATGAAAATAAAATTTTTATTAAATCAATCAACGATAGAAACGTGTTTATTTTGATGCGTGATAACCTTTTCTTCCCCCTATTTCTCGATTTTCTTATTAGTCGATGTCGTGTATTTCAACAAGTGAACCAATGAAGGATCACATGTTTTCGTAGGGAGTCTCAAATCAACGTTGACAATGGGGGCCCTAACTTATGTGATAATCTAGTTTTTTTTCTTGAAGTTGTTTGAATAATAAAGTTGAAGGGATTGCAAATAATGATGCTGTTTAATCTTAATCTGCCAAATATCGTTGAGAACTTCTGTTGACGAGATTTATATTTTGTATTTTTAATCTGCGATCTACTTGATTTCCTTTTGCATAGTGGAGAAGAAAAATTGTAATTCTAGTGATGATGAAGAAAATAAGTCGAACATTATTTATTGCAGTACAGAGCTCAGCCTCTTGAAAGAGGAAGGTATTTTTTATTCCGTCAAAACTTGCCCGATTTAGGGAGCAAAACAAAATACCAAGAAGTTGGAGATGATTCGATTTGTTAATTGTCAATTGTTCCACCTAACCATACCGGGTGTCCCATATTAACTGCAAAAATATCGGAGATCAAAAACGATAAGGAGATGCGGCTCGATGAACAATTTATTTTTAAATGAAGTTTTTCCAGTATTATTGTCTAATTAGTGATGGGGTGCTTTGAAATAGTTATTTGTATGCCAAGAACTGGAAGTGCTACTTTGTTGGACGAGTCTGAAAATTGCGAGACGAGCAACAGACGAGTCCAACAAAGCAGTATTTCAGCGGCGGTGTACACAACATTTTTTAGGCGACGCATAAGATCCAAAACTTTTTCAATTACACTGAGGAAAGAAAATAAATAATAGAGAATTAGAAACATTCTATTTATTGAACAATATATTGAACTTATTGATATTTGCAATGTCAATATTAACCTATTAATTATTTGCAAAAAGTAATGTTGACTGTACCTCCAGGACAATTATTAATATTTATTGGAGTTGATGCAGATGGAATATGTGTCCCGAAAGTGTTTTGCAGTACGGAACTGTCACTTCCACTACATGGAACACACAAAACGCAACTTTCGGTATGTAAATGAATACAGAACGAGCAACTTTCAGAGGGTGCAGTCTAAAAAAGAAATTCACAATGCAGATATCGTCTATATCTTTCAGAAGCCCTATATTATATTTTAATTCTGAATGCTAAACTCCTCATCCAAAAGGAACATGTATAGTAAGTTGAAGTTCAGATTAAAAATTAGAAAGTTATTTGGCTATCAATGATAATTGTTTATTAGATGAATATGTCTGACACATACATTTGTAATAAAAAACAATTACAAAATTTGCCTGCTAACTAATACCTAAGTTTAAAAAAAAAATATACTAAATGTTTTTAAAAGAAGCACGACTTAGGCCCGGTTGTACATTTGAAGCTTAAAATTGAGCTCAACTGAGCTGGGCTTGAAATATAAACTTAGCTCAACCCTAAGCCTGTTGTACAAACATCGTTCAGTAGCAGCTCTACTAAACCTATATTTGCAAGTGTTGGTAGAACTTCTTTCGAACTGACGCATGCGTATGAAGTAAATTGGTCACAATATGTTTGTCAAATAACCTAACTAATGTCATATTTGCTACCAATTATTTTTACAAGAAATTTCCTCTGATATACAATCTGTCACAAAGCGAAAGGTTTCTTTAGAAAGACGAAATCTTTGAATAAACTTATGATCTCTCCAACATTCAAAGTGATTCATACGCTCTCGGGAATTGTACGATTCCAACAAGTTCCAAAAAATCATCATCATCGGTTAAAATATCCATAATTAACTTTGAAAAACTTTTAATTAAATATTAAAACGAGTACAGGTTATGTTTGCATACAATTCATTCACATTTAAGCCACGGAACATGATAACAATGTATGTTCCGTGCTTAAGCTTACACTAAACCTGCCCTCTTGGAGGCTTTACTAAGCTTGAGGTTTAAATGAAGCTCAACCGTAAGCCAACTTTGTACAAAAGCAATCTGACGCTGAACCTGAGTTCACACTTGAGCCTTCACTAAGCTACAATTGTACAACCGTCCCTTATAAGTTAAAATTGGTCGGAAACTTCTGGGACACTCAGTATTTGTATATCGATAAAGTAAGCCAGAATTGTGATCGTGGTATTATTGGAAACATCTTTTTCATAAAGCTAAATAAGGTGTATTTCTCCACCAAGACGACTAAAAATAGAAATAACTGATCATTGAAATATAATATCAACCTATAAATTTCCGTTTGATTAGAATCCTCCCTGCAAATTACTTCTCTTTGGAAAAAGTAGCAGTTCGCCTTCCAATTACCAGCTCATATGTACCTACGAACTCGTTTCTATTCATTATAACATAATATGAAGCTTATTCAGTATCTTTTGAATCGCTCTAATGAGTGTATTATCAAATCCAACCTTCATAAAGATTATCAAAGATGAAATTAGGATTCCATCATATAATATCGAAAACCAACCGTGTTAAACATAATATTAACGGAAAATAACAGGTCTTTAATAGAAAAAATTATAGTGGAAGAAGTTCACACCGAATTAAAATCATTAAATGAATGATGTTAGGCTTATTAGTTTCACTTGTATATATTGTAATATTTTAATTTGGGTGGTGTATTTTTTATTTTTAGTTTTTTATTATTCTGTTATCTTTTATTATTAATTTATTTTGGGCGCCTTTATTTTTCAAAAAAAATTGGTATAGTTACTTTAAATTTTTGTTTGAATAATTCGGCTAGCTATTAAAAAAAAACAATTTTGACTCTCTCTCCCAAGTTGCGGTTCCCTCAATTAAAGTCTAATCAAATGATTTAATAGTTTTTGAAAAATGTTTAATATATAATTTTTTTTGTATTTTAATAAATTTAAAAAACAAACTTTGAAGAATTATTTCCCTACTTTATAAACCTTTCCTTTTTTATTAAAAACTCTATTTTCTCTTATTATCCTCAGCAACTAAATATTCCGTTTCCTTATCCTTTTATTATTTAATGATTTTATTATTACCTACCCTTTATTATTATCTTAAAATTCACGTTCCCCTCGTAATATAAATAGAATGATTAGAAGCTTGAAACTTTGAACATGCGCACAGACTTTATCATGTGTTGTTTTAGATTGGAATTACGTGAAAAGGAATTGTTTAATTGCTTTGGATTATCTGAATTATTAAGGTAAGCTTCCTTTTTATTTATAACTACTAATATTAAAAAACTTAACTAACTTATTACATAAGAAATATGCAATTGCGAAATGAATGTTTTTACGATGAATAAATTTATAGGTTATCTACTTTCAGGAACTGGAGTCTAATAAATCCTCTTCTCTGCTATGTGGGATATAAATTAATTGGAATTGATTGCTGATTTCATACACACTATTATTGAAAGTAAACTGAACTTTCTCAGGAACAAACTGCATACAATATCCTTTGAAATTTCTGGGATGCTATCTCCAGTCAAGGTTAAATATAGGTCAAACAAAGCTTACCGCTTTCTAGAAGATAATCAAATGATGAGATCTCTTACACGGTTAGTACTCTTTGTTTTTCTATTAGTTTGGTATGATTTTGAGGCACTTTACTTTGTATTTTTCAATTTTTGATTTTTCTTTCTTAATTTCTGCACCTTCTCCCTTCTTGTTCCAAAATCAACATCATTCAATTTTTTGTTTGTTTATTCTTTCACAGGCGACTTTCCCTGTGATCTCATTGTCTTAGTGTCATTTTTAATTGACTTCTATGGATATAAAGGTCCTTTCACATGTTCATTATATCAATGTTCCTTATCAACTACACTTTCTTTTAATCGGTTGATTCATTTCGCGATTAATCACTGTCACTTCACTGAATTTTGAGATGAGTTACATAAATCTAATTTAACTATACTATCTATTACATTTTACCTAACATGTATCAATTATAAGATTATTTATTTAAGGTTTATAAAGATATTTTATGTTTATTATTTATTTGTTTTAAATTGTTCTCTTTTTTAAATTTAAATTGATTCCTATTCAGGGTGAATTGATCTATTACATGGTTGTTTTCTTTAATTACAGATTCTCCACCTTAAATTGGATTCAACTGCTTTCAGATCATCACAATATATACCAGAAGCTTGAATTGAAACCAACGACAATACAATAATTTAATGGGCTTTCACCAATATCTTGACTAGGATCATTAGGGTTAACGATCATATTATACTCTCCGTTCTATACCTCATGGGTGATAACGAACTTCAAGAAAGGCTGCTCGGGATCAATTACATGTACGTATATGTATGTGTATCTGGTATCTGGTCAATTTCTGGCAAAACATAACAATCTCCATACAAATCAGAGAATCCCTATTGTTAGCCTTGAACAGACAACGTGTTATATCGGGGCTAGTACTAAAGTGCCACCAAGATTTTGCTAACCCTTCAGCAGATAACGATATCATCCTGAGGTGGGTTAAAGGGCACGACAGTAGTAAAGGTAATTGCATTGCCGATTCTTCAACCAGGGAAGCGGCTAGACTAAGAATTTCAGGACCCAGTGACACCTACGGCCTGATGACTTCTACAATTGCGGAACTGGCCAAACTTTACACCCATGCTTAATCCCTTAAGAGATGGGATGGAATTAAAGGATGCAGTCTTGCTAGGATCATCTTGGGCGATCCTGGGAAGCTGGCACCGAAGAAATATTTGGTGATCACCAGGAAAAACCTACGTTTAACAGTAGGATTTCTAACAGGCCACTGTCAACTAAGAAAACACCTTTATATTATGGAGCTAGTGAACACAGCTCTATGCAGGATGTGTGAACAGGAAAATGAAACTGTCAGGCATGTCTTATGCCAGTGTCCGGAAATATCGTCAATAAGAGAGCGTGTGTTCAGTTAGTCTTGGCCTACTCCTGCCGATATAAAGGAGATGTCTCCTAGTGACCTGTTCACCTTCCTGGGAAGGACAGAATGGACGATGACCTAGGACAACTCTTTGGAAGGATGTACAATGGGTCACATGTGGCCTAAGTGCTGTGAGCTTACACTCACTTTCCCTACTTCACAGCTCCTGAAAGAGACAGTAGCTCCTCCACAACTATTTTCCTGACGAATTCTACAATGTCTACAGGCTTTAGGTTAGGTAAGTATCCCGTCTTTATAGGTATGTGCATGAAGTCTTCTTTCTCCATATCACATGATCTACATTCTCCTCCTTCCATTATTTTGAGCATTTTTAGGTGCCCGCATTCAGGCGACAATGTCCCGTTAGTATGCCTCTTTTGGTGCAGTTTTACCCACACTAAGGTATACAATTACTCTCAGCAGGTTGTTGTTACCCAGAAGTATATTTGATTTTTATTTCTGGTAATGGCTGTGGAACCAGATTGTGAATCTTTCAATCTTCTATAATGATAAGTAAGTGCAAAAAGTTGATTCATATTTAGAGGCCTTTCTTCAATTACTACATTATCACTTAAAACTATTTTAATCAACCATGCGAAATTATAATGAAATCCTTTGCCTTCTATATGCTTTATTAATATTGAGCTGGGCACACTTGCCTATGACCTTACTATCCCAGTTACTGCTATTGTTGCTTTTGGCATCACTTTTAAATATGTTTTTCCAGTGGGGATCTCACAATTAGACTCTATTATATTTAACAACTGGATAGAACACAAACAACATTCAAAAAATCTTGTTGAGAAAGAAACTATTCCTATATTTTATTCCAAAGCTTTTTTCCTAGATCTCAAACGATGAGTTTTTTGTTAAGAGATTCATGTAAAAATGTAAGAAGTAGTCTACGAACCACTTTGAGTAGAAAAACACATTTTTTTATTACATGCATTCATTTCCTTGTCATATCACTAAGTGCACTCTCCCCTTTTCTTTTTCACACAAAAACTAGGAAATAGATGTATTTCTAACGCTATTATCATTTCCAGACAACTCAAGCTTCAAACATAATGAGACAAGGAGTCAAATTACGAAAAAAAGTGCTATCCCTCACATTTATAAATCAATGCAAAAAGACTATTCAATCGGCTACCTTTATAATTGAAAGGTGCAAATACGTTTAATAAATTACAAAGATTGACAAAGGCATTTCTGCTTGAAATACCTTATTATTCAGTGGCATAATTATACAATCTACCTTAGAGTTTTAAATTACATTGGAATAATTCAATATTTACTATAGACTTCAGTCAATTGCAAAATAAAATAGGAATTGCAAAGCAAATAAATGGTGTAGAAGAATATCCAGAGAGAACCTCATGTTTAAGTGAAACAGTAAATTTAAATTCTTTGTATAGTATAGTAAAACACTTCCTTTATCGATATCGTTTGGAACTGTTAGAATTCCCAAAATACCTATTGATATTTCCTAATTCATAAGTTTGGATTAACTTAAAAATTTAAATAGGTAAGTATTTGTTATACATATGAAGCCCCTTCTAAAGGGGCAATATTTTTAGTGCAATATGTGGCTGCAATATTGGTAACTATAGCCCAGTCAGCATGGCAACATTTCAATTGTAGCATATGGCTCTGCCTTATACATCTCGGCAATATTGTTTGCAACACTATGACCCATAAATGAGAATAGTTTGTTTCGTAGACGGGCTACACAATCGTGCAAGAAAGGCTGACGAAATCATTCGCGTCGCAGCGACTTATATTGTTTTGAACACAAAGTTAAAGAGAAAGAAGAGAAGATTGTAGATTCGACCTTGGGCGTGAAACGTAGATTACCCGAGTCTAGAAATAAGTCATGATAACAAGTAAAACTACCATTTCACTAGTTTACCGCCAGCACCACCGGTTTTCTTTTTTTCCAACTTATTCTTTGCATTAGTTTTCAAGTTTCTGAATGTTTTGTAGGCCTTATCACTTGATATGCCAAATTATTTGGCGATAACTGCCCATCCATCTTTTTGAGCATTTCTGTCTTTATAAATTCCGGTTTTTACATTCTATAACTCAGGATGTGAATGTATTCCATTGATAAACTCGATAATCTTTACATTCGACCAAGTATCAGTCATTTTATATACTATAATCTCCAAAATTCTCATAATAACAACAACAAACGAACACCAAAGCCAAAGATTGCAGAATAAAAATATAAGATGTTTCACTCGTTCGAATTTATCGCGTAAAGCACCGATGCCGCTGGTGACTTGGATGGTACAGTACGTCGCTACGTCCTTAGTTGCATTTAATTTGGCATATTATACGGGACGTCGCCCGTCGAGCGCTGTTATTTTAGATCGGTGTTTATTGGTTGTTCGTGTTTTATATTTATGCTGTATAGATTTTTTAAATGCATTAATTAATTGTTGAAATGAGCAAAAATCATATTGATATTTTTCTCTTTAATAGCAAAGCTTAAACACTGAATAGTTTGTAATATTTGCTGATACAAAATTACGGATTTATTTTTATAATAAAGATATTATATAAACAAGTACATTAGGCAAGAAAACACAAAAATTCAATAGGGAACTTGCCAAAAAAACTAAAATCATTCACAAACAATTAAAATCGTGAGATATTATCATAAGGAACTTCGTAGAAAAAGAAAAATTCCAATAACGATTAAATTACCTGAGAAACAAAGGGTTAAAATTTGAATAATATGAACTGCTCTTAAAACGCGCTGCCATTGGTTGTGACGTCAGACCGCACTTTTCGAGTCAGGCGATCGTGAACTGACCATTCAAACAACACTTAAGAACTGAGAAACTGACGCTAACGATTCGAATTCGATAAAAAATCAATAAGAAATGCTTCAAATGGCTGTCAAACTCGTGCCGGCCGGGTGCTTTCTATGGTTATCGATGCACGAGGTGCGGTGTGACGTCACAGCCGCTGCCGCGCATTCTGCTTCGTTTGAATATACCCGGTGGCAATTGCAACTTTAATTATTTATTGTGAAATAAGTATTGCCATTTAAGGGCTGATATTTGGTATAATGTATTTTCATATATAAACACATTTTGGTAAAATAAAAAAAAATGGGCAAGTTCCCTATTCTATAGCTAACCAAAGAGGAATTGGTCTGTTCCCTTGGAACGAATTTACTAAATTTTCTTTTCATTATCCATGTAATCAATATTCTTCCAAATATTATGCAAGTCTCTATACCAGAGTCCGTATATATTTTACTCTCAAAAGTACCTATATTAAAAGATTTGAAAGACGATAGATTGAATTTAACACATAAACCAAACTCCAAACTTAGTGTTTCAAAACATTTATTAAAATTTTTAATAAAGGTATCCTGCAGCTGCTTCTCTTTTTACTGTTTTAACCTTGTCAATCCAAAAAATACGCGTTATTTAAAGACCAAATTTAAGATTCAGTGCCCCTTTTATTCTGGTGGCTAATAAGTTTATTTATTTGAATTTGTGATAAATATACTGCTAGATTATCAATAACTATTACAAAATTACTAAGATGCTGGATAAAGATTGTGAATTGATTCATTTTAAAAATTCAAGTTTATTTTTCACTTACCCTTTCAAATTCATATCCCGAACATTTTTCGAAATAATTAACATTTAAAAATAAACATTTGTGATAAAGAATTCTATAAATTTAAATATATATTTCTCTAATTACCCCTGTATAGCTTAAAATAAAATAAGCTTCTCGATCTTCTCTGGTATCTGTCGGTCTCGTTATTGACAACAAAAGCGAGTCGTAAGCATAATTTATGAGAGCGGCGTCCGTTTGGGACAGCAACTTGAATCAAACCGCCCTGGAGTGAAACATCTTATATTTTTATTCTGTAATCTTTTCCAAAGCAACATGCATAGGCAACACAAAACATGTGTAGCTATAGGCTGCCAGCCACTGTGTTGTTGCAGCTACATATTGCACTAAAAATATTGCACGTTTAGAAGCACCTTTATGTTTTTCAAAAAATGAATAATACACTTGAATAATATAAAAGCTTGTAGATAAATAAACTTTCAAGGTCTGCTTGAACAACTGATTCACAAACAGTGCAAAACAATCACGACTAATATTATAATTTACTGGATGACAATCAACATAAACAGCGCTTAGTAATAGCCTGCGTAAAGGTGGCGAAAAGCGAGTTCACATTTAAAATCCATAAACATTATCCTGCAGCATTAAAATCTCGTCCAGCATAAATAACGTTGCGATGGAAATGAATATAAACAAGGCCAGCTGCGTTAGTGTTATAGTCGAACGAATAAGAAAATTAAATCAAATATATGGAGAAGTTTGGTTAATTAATTGATATTCTGTGTAATGAGAATTCCCTTTTCCAGTCAAAAGCGAAATACAATAATTCCACTAAAAAGAAATAACCATGCTGATGAATTGAATCTAAGTAAGTAGTATTGACAATCTACAGGAGCAGTCCTTCCTCCACATCTGGTACCTTCACAATTAATCATGGAGTAGGAAAGTGGCATTAACAGGCAAATTCTCTGGGACTAGTTGAAGACGCTTCAAGAGCTGGGTAGACATAATAGATTGTTCTTAGCATGAGTACCAAGACACTCAGATGACAAAAGCAATGAAGGGGCACGATTCGCTTCCAGAACCCTTCTGTGGTATAGCGAAAGCGCTGCAAGAAACAAATAGCAGTACTTGGATGGAAAGGTAGTCTTCAGAATTGTGGAACAAGGTGCTACAATTAAACAGGCCAAAAGCACGGAGTATCTATTAAGTTATAATGGGAGAACAATCAGGAACCTGGTAGATTGGTAGATTGGTGATTGTTCTATTGCGAATACTCCACTAAGATGAGGTTTCTGACGATATTTGAAGAACCTGAGGTTTGGCTTTCTAAGTATAATGATGAGGACGTGTCTAGACAAGAAACTCTAGAATAACAGGAAGACACACACACAAAGGTCGTAGAGGACATGCTCTTAGGAGCACTTAAGCTTCATATTTATCTTATCTTATCCCATCTTAACAGACAAGAACGGGCAGGTTTTTAAGCATATTTGACAAATACATTATTATCCATAAGAATTTGTTTTGATAACTCACAGGATTTGAAACACCACTATTGTCAATATTCTATCGAAATTCCATAGAAAGAGCTGTCACAGTTTCTTTCAATTCAGTCCTATCATTCCATAACTTCAAAGTGGAATGGGAGGCGCGTATTTTAAATGGTTTGAAAAAGTAAACTCTTTTCCAGGGATATTTTGATGGGATTTGTTTATTCAGGAATCTGGATATAACCTTCTGGCAACGGAAACCGCAAATGTATCGACTCCAAAACGCCACCCAATCATATCGAAGCTTTCTTTATGCCTTTTTCCTTTGGAAAATATTTTTTCAACAGCTGAAGTAGTTCGTTGATTGGAACAAAAATAACGGAAGAGTAAAACGTTACTTCAGAATAAGTATTTAATCTGAACTTGGTCCAAAGTAAATATTTTGGTTAAGAAGGACTATAATCTAACTTTTGTTTCACTGTTTTTAGAATGGAAAAGTTCTTTTTGCATCGAAAAATTGCTATGCTGGAATTTACGCAATTACAGTTTCCCGTAAAAATTGTCATATTTGAGTAAAACGTTTTATCAATTTCAAACGAGTGACTGAAGATGTTTTTGACACTAGGTGCTACGCCAGCAGAAAAAAGAACATAATTATATTATAGTACAATTAATAGCAGTCTTGATGTGCGTCATTGTTTGTGGCGTATATTCGGGTTTTCGGTATGTCGTTTATTTTATTTGCTATTTTGACATATACCTAACCTTAAATTTGATAAATAAAATCATCAGGATCGTATTCAGCCAAATTGAGGATGCTATGAAATTAATAATTATCATCAGCTTCTTTTTCTAACTGAAAATGTTTGAGAACTTTAAAAATGCTGATATTTTTTCGTGTATCTAGGCATATTTTTGTATTATTCAATAGTTATTTACGTAGCTAGTTATGAAAAGAGTAATATTGTTCAACAAGCGTAATATTTGCCAAGACGAGCGCCAGCGAGCTTCGCAAATTACAATGGTAATATGAAAGTGGAATCAAATGGTGTTAAGAGTATTGTTACTATGAAGTATTCTCCCAGAAAATTGACTTTCTTTAAATAACTGTGACCTTAATAATGTTGTTTTTAATGTTTATAAATCTTAAAATACTATTGAATTAAAATAATGGGGTAATTGTCAGTTTTGACAGTACCTTATTAATAAATTATTCTTTGAAACTCAAACAGTAACGTGAAGTTTTTACATAACTACTTCTCATAACTGTTATATGAACGTTATGAAAAATGTGACGTTACCTAACGTCAAGGAGTGACTTAAAGTGTCACATTTGATAGCGGAATTAGATAAATAAATATAATAATAAGATTAATATTCACTTTTCATAAATAATAATTGACCGTAAACAACAAAGTACAGATCTGACGAGAACTGTCAGACATTAGAAAAAGACACATTGCCGCTACGAAAGGTACGTCTGCATCCTATTTTTAATTATGTAATTTCTCCCAATTGCTTCCGATTACCGATTACACTAGTGCTTAGAGTGACTTTTTGCGAATGTCAAACCCGTGTTTTAGATGCGGTCTTAGTGACGGAAGTAGAAAAATGTAATTATTATAATAAGCGTTGCATGAGTCTGGTGCCTGAAATAAAAGTTAATCATTGCTGATTTCATTTGATACTATTTTTTTCATACGGTCATGTTTCCAATAATAAATTTATAAATGAAAAAATGTGTTGGAAAGGACAATGCATCAATTTTTGAAACGACTGTCCGTCGCGTGCTTCGGAACGCATGAAAAATATTTCCTAATGACATTTCATACGGACAGTGTAAATCTGTGTTTTTCAACTATAAATCAGGTAACATCTAGTGTCGTCGTATTTTATCATTTCACGTGATCTGTGTTAGCGTAATATTTTACATAGTAGGGGTTATCTCGCCCTTTCATTTCACGTAATACCAGAAAAATGTTTTAGACGCATTTCAATGCTTCCAAATTAACGAATATGGAATTTAATTAAAAAAATAATGATTAATTGGTATCCGTCGTAACTTTTAAGTGGAAGATCCGATTGGAATAATTTAAAGAGTTCACATGCTGAAGCTTCAGAGCTCCGGTTGTGCAAGGTGTAGTTACAAATAAATATTGAAAGTAACATGGGTACATATTTTTCATGTTAACTGCTACTATACCCTAATACTGTTCACCTTAATAATAAAAGAAATCATTTTCGTACACACTACATTTTTTTAACTTAATTCCATTAACTAATAATCATGTAATTAATCACTAAAATGTGATCATCTCTAAAACCGTTAAGATTTGGGGGAACTAACAAATATACTTTTTTATTGTTGTAATGATGTGGCTTCAATTATTTCCTACAAAAGGAGCGCTAATGTAAAAGGCAAAAGAGTTTTGAGTACATTTATGCCGCATGCGTGGCCTATGTGGCGCCCTCTACAAAATACATCGAAATAGGTATGCAGTCACGTAGCTATACCTTTTACATGGAGAGGGTTTCGTTTTTTTCATCTGATAGGTTTAGAAGGGGAAAGCTTTGTTGAAGGCGCCGCCTAAGGAAAAAATATCGAGTGCCACGACATAAAGCAATTTTTCAAGTTCATTTGTTTGACTTGGGTACATCTAAAAGTATTTTTAAACATCGTTTTTCGTTCTGCCCCCTTCTGCTGAAATGGTTATAACCATGTATAAATATTTTTTAAAGGAGCCGTCCTTTCGCCGGCACCACCTCAGCCTCCTGGGCTTATTGTGGATACTCCTAGTGTTCTGACTACAGCTTATTCAGCCAATCCGTTCCCTGTATTCGCTCATACAGGTTCTTCACTGGTTGGTTGTAGAAGTCTTCTGGAGTCATTTGGGGTCTTCCATTTAGTTTTTGCCTCCTGTAGTCCAGCGTCTCACAGTTGCATAATATCTGCAGAGCTGTTTCAGTGTCCTATTTGGATCTCCTGCATGTGAGGTCTCCGTTATACAGCCCTATTTTGTTCAGGTGCTACTTTGTGGGAAACTCTCCCGTGAGAAGCTCCGTTATGGTGCGTAGTTTGTTCCTGCTTATTGAGAGCAGTTCTTTTGCTACTTTTTTTGATAGTTCTTTTATGAATTTGTGTTTGCCTGGGCGTATTCTTCCAAAGTTTTATGGATTGTTGTTTCACCCACCCTTTTAACCATGACCTAGTGGAGCATCTGGGGATGCCCACATATGGTTCGGGTTGACGATCCTGTTCGTCAGCTTTTTCATTGCCAGCGATTCCTTTGTGACCTGGGACCCACTACAGTGTTACAATGTTCCGAGTCGCCAGTCTCCTAAGCTCTTCGCCGCATTCCCATACCAGCAGAGATGTTACCTGTATATTAATTTGGGAGCACCTATTTTGAGAAGTGATAGATGATTGGAAATTGAAGCTTTTATCAAAACAGAAAATCAATCTCACAAAAGTAAATTTAACCTCTTCAGCTAAATTATTCACAATTGTTGAGGAATCTATTTCTATTGCCACATCCCGATGAATACTCATATTGCGGCAAAATGCTAATAATAAATTATTGTTCCTTTATTGTATTTTCTATGGGGAGGGTTTGAACCCCCAAAACCCCCCCTTATAAATACGTCCCTGTAGGTATGTATGTATGAAAGATCTACTTAGTCTCTGAGGAGAGTCTCAGAAACTAAGTCCTACTTCCCGGAGGAATTTTTGGATGTCTACAGGCTTCAACTTATGTAAATGTTCCTCTTCCATCCAGTAATCTCCCAGGTGCTGTGCACTAGGATTCCGAAGTGCTGTGCAGTTGGAAAGTATGTGGATGGAGGTTTCTTATTCCATGCCACAAAATCTGCATTCTTCTTCCTCCACTATTTTGAGCTTTTTCATGTGCCCATTCAGGCGACAATGTCCCGTTAGGATCCCTGTTAAAACTCTTAGCGCAGTTTTACTTTGACTTATTCATTCATTTGATCTCAACAGGTTGTAGTCACCTAAAAGAGTCTTCGATTGTAAGTCCTTCTAAATCTTTCCAATGGTCAGATCTTTCCTTTTCCTCGGCTTCACCTATTTCTCTCAATATAACATTTGGGCTGATTCCGCAAACGGGCTCAGGCCCCCAGAAAGGTATTTCAGTCCCCCTCTTTGCTAGTTCATCTGCTATTTCATTTTCTTCTATTCCAGTGTGTCCTGGAATCCCCAGTAATGGTATTTGGATCCCATTCCTTCTTGTTGCTCAATTTCGTAACAAATTTCTTTGAAAAGTTATACTTTTTCATCATACCGTCTTGTGGCATGTCCCAGGTTGTCTGATTTCTAAGAAGTGAGGAGGTGGTTTTTTTTAATGATTCCCTCTCCACTGAGTCTGTATCTTGTTATTTCTGCAACGCTTTCCACCACCATATGTAATCGAAATAGGTACAAAATTATGATTTCTCATATCAAAACAACCCTCAACCTCACATTTTTGTGCATATACGTCAAAAGACGTTAAAGTTATTGTAAAAAACGAAAATTAAAATTTCATGCTCAACACCCTGTATCTCTCTTGATATCAACATTTTATTGAGGCTAGTTGGTTCAAATCGCAATATTTTGAAGTGAAGATTGTACCGTACATCTATGTACAATTACTCAAGGACCACCCTGTATATCGAGAATGTTGGTAGCGAGAAATAAGTATATCTACATGTTTTTTTAGCTTTCTTCAGCTTTGTACTTTTAAAACTAATATTGCTCCCATAATAATCTCATTCAACGTCAAGATCACAAAGCAGTCGAGATGTACCTTATTTTTATCAATTCTTCTAGAGTGAATTTTGAATTGCTCGGTAATTCCGCTCAGATGTTTGCCCGGAATATTTTGATCAATGAAAAAGATTAATCTGTAGTATTTACGTTATATTTGCATATAGTTTAACGAATGATTTATTCCAAATAAAATATATTCCGAAAGCTGAATAAATAAAAAATGCCTCCATATATATGTCGGAAAAACCTTGCTTGTGTGTCATCCATCATTTAAAGAAAACAATGATGGATGGATGACGGCATCGATTGATTTTCAAATTTGGTTTACTTTTGTCATGTTTTTTCAAAACTAAACATTTTCCAATGTCTACATTTAAGACGTCTCGATTGATTTATAATCGGAATGGAAAAATATTGGTAAATAAATAAATGAATGCTCAATCGTTACTTTCTAGAACTTCCAGATATTTGTACCTACTTTTCCTTATCGCAATCTTGAATTAATAACCAAAAATTCACGTTCTACAATGTTATATCAACGGTTGATCTCATCTAAATCCGTGAATTGAATCCTTTTAAATATCTCATAAAGTCATGTTTAGCTTAGGGCGCTTCCGTCCCACGGTTTTAAAATATACATGAGATTTAATTCACCCATTTCTAAACCTTAAGTCTGGTCATATACGTCAATCAATTATTCACTTTTGGCTAATGAATGGTCGAGTGGATTTATATGGATCTATATCTATAAATTATCACTTGTAATCATGGGATGATTTTCGGAAGAAATTTACTGCTCTATGAGCCTTTGGAAACAATATTCAAGATATTGTCGTAGTAGGAAATATGGAAGACAAGGTTAATTTCAGTGTGTAGCATCCATACAGGTGAGCTTCAAAGCATTTTCCAAACATCTTCCTACCTCAGAAAAATGTTGCAATATGCACTGACTCCCTTTCATCCATTCAGTCAATCAAGTCAATCTTCACTGACCACCCAATTGTTCAGAGCATACATTACATCTATCAAACTCTCGTTGCTCAAGATATACAGTCTCTCTCATCTAGCTTCCATGTCACATCGGAATTGATGGTAACAAAACTGCGGACCGCCACGCGAAAAAAGCTGCCTCTAGTAACATTCCAAAACACGTTGTTCAACTCGCAACCGACCTCAAGATCCACTTCAAAAACGTTGTGCAAGAATATTGGCGACATCTATGGCGCAATAGCATGAAAGCACTTGATATCCATCCATCCACTTTTCCTCTCACTCTTAACTTTTTAGCCCGGAGACAGGATATCAGAAGAATCCGAATCAACCATATCAAACTCACATACAGATATTTGATGTCTTCAGGAGATTGTCCTGTTTGCAATAACTGTAGTGATATAGTGAATGTTGAGCAAACAGTTTTCCGCTACATATCAACAATTTGACCTAAGGCATAACCTCAAGGAAATGCTCCACTGCCCCACCGAAATCAAAGGTCTCACAGTCTCTGGAAGCAGCTCATCTTTGCCATAAAATCCAATTTAAAAATAGTAATAACTGTTATTCAACTTATGTGAATATTCTTCTCTGACTCGCAGACATTTTTTGAAAAACCTGTGAAGATTGCCAATTACGTGAATAATCTTCTCCAATCAATATTGTTCAAGAAGGTGTGCGAAAAAATGGGTAGTCGATACGAATGACTCCTTCTGTATATTACACCTTAATTAGACCAGTGCCGAAGCCTTCAAAAATGGTAAAAACTGAGAAAAAATAATAGTTGGATGAAACCCATCAAAAAAGGAGGATAAAATTGGGAGGAAATATAAATTACGGGCGATCCGAGTTCGGGAAGTGGGAGGAGGAGTTTTTAAGTGTAAAAAATAGTTTATCTCGATTTCCGACAAAACTACAGTTCTTACGGAAAAAAGTTGAATGACAAAGTTGTGAATAATGAAAAGCTCTACAACTTTTGTATACAAAATTTTCACACGTAACCTCAAAATTTATGTGAAAAATTCAAATAACCAGGCCTTTCGTTTTTTATTTTTAACTTTATCAAAAAAAGTATTTTTTTCACGAAATTTCGTGAAAACTTATTATGTCCCAAATACACTGTAATTTCTTTTTCTTTCCAATGTTATCAAATTTTTTTCCATTTCTAATGGGTTTTATCCTACTGTTACACCAAGAAAAAGATTTATTTGTTACAATTAAAATCTTATTAGGTCAAATAAATATGATTTTCCATATGGCCTAAGTAATATTCAATTTGTCGTTAAGAGAGGATTTGTTTCAAGTTCGGGAAGTAATATTACCTATGAATAAAACCATATTCATTGTCATTAATAAAATGAATTATCTTTCCTGAATTATATTTATTTATGTGAAAATGTATCATGTTTGTCTCGAACATTATTTATTAAGGAACAATGACAAAATAGTTATATTAACCTTTGAAAGCATTTAAATTAAATAAAGTAGTTTTCCAATAACAAATACTTATTTTTGCGGGCTAACTATATTGTTTTATCATAAGATAAATTATTCTATGGCAGGATGACATTTCTTTATCATAAAATAATGTATTGTCTCGGTGAAATATATTTCTTTACCATAAAAAAATATATTGTTTGGGTTAACGATATGTTATTTATTTGTAAAAAATGTATCGTTCCAGCAAATTATATTTATTTGCTGGAAACGAATATTTCTTAAGAAAACATCAATGTTTACTAAAATTAAACATATTCATCATAACCGAACCATAATTTTGATGAACAATATATTGCGTCGATGGTTAGTCTTGACACGAATTAAAATGACAGTATTTTTATGACAAACATGTTTAAATCTAATGAAAATTAATTGTCTTCTCTATTTATGCATGAAACTGTTTAGTAGGAATGCAGGATAGGAATAAAAGACTTGTTGCTGAATATTTTGATCTATTAAAATGAAAACTATACATTTTTAAAATAGGAAAGCATACATTTTTAAAATTAAACATACCTACATGATCTAAAACATAACCCTTTGTCTAACCGTGTGTTCATTAATGCTTTTCCCATAGAGTTTTTGGAGTACCTAGATCTGACAGGTTTATTTGAGAAATGTGTATGTTTGAAGTACATTTCGCTTGCTACTTCTACCTACTTGAATATAACCTAACATTTATTCCCTTACCTTCAAAGAGATTTCACATTTTCTGGAATCGCCATGCATGTGTTTAACAATTCATTCATTTCTATATTATTAGACCCATTTTTGTCCAGAGCACTTTAACCACAAACTTTACAATAATCAGTAAAATTGCACAAACTCATCTAATTTCACATAATATATCCTTTATCTATGAATTTCACTGACTCACTCCAAACGACCGGTACGATTCTGAATAATAGAGCAGGGTGGGGTGACAGTTCTTTATATTAATTACCACATAATTTGTGGGCTAATGTGATTTCTTACGGGTGAAGAAATATGAGATTTGGAGTGAAGAAGTTTTTTTTGTAACAATAAATGTACAAATATATTCAAATACTTATTGTTTCGGTATGAAGTAGATGTTATTTGAGGCTAATAATCTATAGGCTT
>CAJUYG010003581.1:0-20672 GCA_910591675.1 Galerucella calmariensis | reverse complement strand
TATGTTGCAAATGCTATCGATTTCAAACGTTATTAATAGAATCTGGTGCTGTATACAGATAGCTCGACACGTTCTACCCTAATTACTTAATCAAGAAAATCACCCAAATTATAACCGTTTATCCATTTATAAAGGAAAAAAACAGTATGTTAAGTAGCAAGTGTTTTTTTCGTTAGGTGGTGAAAACTAATATTATTGACCGGCACCAAAATAATTTTAAATGTCTTCACCACCATCATGGTGTATATACAATTTTTTCCACTACTATCCAAAAATAAGCCAAAAATTAAAAATAATTCACAAACGCACCTTGAGAAGCGTTTACCCCATGTTCTGACTGACAAGTACACTATCAGTTTTCGATATATTCTGAACGTACTCGTTATGTCATCAGTCATTTTTGGTTGAGCGCGAATTTTAAACTAATGACATTTTTATTCAAATAATTTTTTCTTGATAGGTAATTTCACGCAGCAAATATGTTAAAGACAATCTCCTGGGTATACAAAATTATGTTGCACAAGTTTTTGTTAAATTATTATCCTAGGTTAATAATGGACGAAAGAATTCAGGGATAGTAGTTTAACAAAAACTTTGCAATATAATTTTTTTCACCCAGATTGTCCTTAACATATTTGCTGCTTGTTATTACTTATCATGATAAAATTATTTGAACAAAAATGCCATTCAAAATTCGCACTCAACCAAAAATGACTGATGACATAACGAGCACCTCCGTAATATACAGGGTGATTCATAAGTAATAGGCCAAATTGCAAATCTACGTTCAGAAGGCAAAAATAATAATATTTTCATTAACAATAATGGGTCTTAGTCTGCTCCTTACTGAAGTACAGGATGTTAAAGCGGAAAAAATAAATTAGATTTTTGTTAATAGATCAGCTACTTTTCTACATAATGACTTGAAAATTAGGTATTAACTAGTTTTTGTAAGGGCAAACAAGAATGTGTGAGAGGATTTGAGTTAACTCGTAGATGTCGCCACATGCGTCATATGAATTAGATGAAATCAGCTACAAATTTTTTATCGCTTATTATTTTATAACTCACTCATTTAATTTGGATAGCCCCATCATTTCTGTAGAAAAAAGCTATACCTCTTTGATCTTCAAAATATTAACGATTTTCGAGATATTTGAATTTTACTAAACTCAAATCCTCTCACACATTCTTGTTTACCCTTACAAAAACTAGTTTATACCCAATGTTCAAGTCATTATGTAGAAAAGTAGCTGATCTATTAACAAAAATTTATTTTATTTTTTTCGCTTCAACATCCTGTACCTCAGTAAGGAGCAGACTAAGACCCATTATTGTTAATGAAAATATTATTATTTTGTCCTTCTGAACGTAGATTTACAATTTTGCCCATTTCTTATGAATCACCCTGTATAGAAAACTAACAGTGTACTTGTCATTCAGACGACAGAGGGTAAACGCTTCTCGAGGTGCGTTTGTGAATTATTTTCAATTTTTGTCTTAAATTTGGCTAGTAGTGGAAAAAATTATACCATTTCCGAATAATTAATATTAATACTTATTGCTAGACGGTTTCATAATGAGTGATATTATAATGTCTCTATTACACAAACCATTTAACATAACTATAACAAGGAAAATAGGAAAACAACAAACACAAATATATTCATATAAATCATACCTGACAGTTTTATGGCATTGATCATCATATTTTTATTACAAAAAAATATATGAATTCAAATAGTTAATTATAAATTATATTCCAATATAGGTGTAGTTACTTTCTAAAGCACACTCCCATATTGACCCACTTCAACTGCATTGAAAAAATTTTTTGTGTTTCGAGCTATTATTTTTCCTCATTCTTGCATAAGAGGTGTTCGGTATATCTTTTAGTTTATTCACTTTTGTTTATGTGTAGAAGTTATAACTTTATCTCCCTTCCCCGTATGATCACCCTACCAATTTTTTAAATGCTCAAATTGACTTCCATATAATGATACAATCGAGCCTCAAATGAGTTTCGAATATTATGTAACATTACTGGGGTTGTAAGTCAAGTTTTTTTGAGTAATTCATGACATAAATCATCTAAAGATTCTGGCTGAATGTCGTAAAATTTGATTTTCAGATATGTCTCGACAAAAAAGTCTAGTGAAGTTAAATAAATTTTGAGTTTATCAAAATTATCAGAAGATGTAAATATTTGCAATAGCTTTTGAACATTTTTACATCAAAATCAACGATATAGTTTATCAGATTTAAAACGAGTTCAGAATCGATTGGGGCCATAGTGGCGCCGAAACGGCTCCAATATTACAACTCTATGCCGCGATGAGTTGCCAAAGCTTGGGTCGCTTCTTTTCATAGTGCATCATCCTACAAAAATCTCCCGTTCCACTGGCTGACCAAAAAGAAATTTTAAAAGGGTTAACTTTATAATCATTATTAGAAAATTTATTCATTTACAAAAATTTAATTAACAAAACTATACAATTCAAGATACATGAAATATTTTAAATCCACAACAAAATGCCTTCGTCAACTATCGGAACTTATTGAATGTATTTGCCATTTTCAATTCTAAAAGTGGATGATATAAATTATTATTATTATTAGTATATTTTTTCGATGATATTTAGCATTACTCTGCTAAGAATTTGGATAATTCAATTATTTGCAACATTTTAAAAGTCAATACATACTCGTCAAAGTAGGATCATCAGTAAGAATGTCCTAAACGCGCCAGGAAGTCTTTAATGCCGCCAGAAATATTTACAAAAAACAAAAGCAGTTCTTAAAAGAAAAAATACATGTTTTATTCAATTTAAGTCTCATTTGTTGTTCTGTTATTGATAAAGTTTTCTCATTTGAATAAATAACAATATAAATAATTAAAGAAAATTATCATATTATAGAATCTATAATATGAAGTAATCAAAGTATGAATAAAA
Source organism: Galerucella calmariensis (assembly GCA_910591675.1). Taxonomy (NCBI): domain Eukaryota; kingdom Metazoa; phylum Arthropoda; class Insecta; order Coleoptera; family Chrysomelidae; genus Galerucella; species Galerucella calmariensis. The sequence goes on along the minus strand of CAJUYG010003581.1, from coordinate 17,718 downwards.
TTATAAAAGTCTTAATTATCAATACCTATCTAGTTTCTGATATGAGTTTGGGAGGGGCAAAAAAAACATAAGCCGGTCGAAACAGATGAACTTTGAGATTAGAAAATGAAATTGAATGCAGTGTCTTAGTGGGCCATTGTCAATATTATTTGTTTGAATTTGTCATATTTAGGTTCGCGTTGTTTATAAATATAATGTAAATGGAACCTCTGCTGTTCGAAGTGGGTAATTTAATGCTAATATCGATATTTGTAAATATGATGTCTAATTCGTTGAATCTTATGCTGGTGCTAGATGATCGCGCAACTCGCAACTCGCGAATCTCCCAACTAAATTACTATTGGATTACGATAATCCCCCTTGCCGGTCAGCTTCTTACCTATAACACAAAAATTGTTCTGCCTCTGCCTCTTTACAGAGCATTTATATGTCTTGCAAGAGTGGGGGAAAACATTGAAAATATGAGTTTGTGCGCATGGGGGCGGGGTCGCCATCATGTTCGACACTTGCAGTACCTAGCAGCAAATAGTTAGTATACTTCAAATTTAGATTACTTGGATTCCACCTATTAAGGTGGGGCTCCACTATGAAGAACTGAGCCGGGGCCTTACCGACTTCATATAACTCTAGCTGACTTGTTCTGTTCCTTCCTGACTAGTCCTTACAGTATCCTGACCAGATATTTTCAGTTTGAGTTTTTCGCTCCCGGCTCAATCCAGTTTGGTGAAACTCTGGCTTTATAATTGGATTTATTGCATACAAACAATGCTGCATTTTTCGGTAGAAGAATTGGAGACGACGCACCAAGTTCAATACTCTAAAACTGCTAAGTTTGGATGCCAATGTCCGAGCTTCCACTCATTCTGTTTACATAATTTTTCTTGATGTCTGTCAGAAAACATTTAGAAACTGACAAACGTTCGCTAACAACGAAAAAAATTGCATCTAAGACTGTGATCTTTTAGAGATCAAATTGATTATTGCTCATAGTCGGGTTCTTCTACTGGATATCCTGAGTTACTGAAATAATTAAATAGAATATGTTGTTTTGGAGTAAAAGAATCGATTCAGATGGTGGTTGTAAACAAAGTGTATTGTCAACAGTAAAAACACAAGAGCTTTTTTTTTATCGGATAAATTTCTCTTTGCAACGAAACAGTTTTGCGAGAAAAACTGACATGATAAAATCGCGACACCGATGGTGGAGCGATTTTATCTAATGTCAGTTTTTCGAGAAAATTTAGTGATAGGAAAAACTTTGAGTTAAAGAGAAATTTATCTGATAAAAGAAAAGATCGAGTGTTTTTTGGCAAGATAAATTAACGACAGAATATATGGATGAACAACAAAATAATTATCTTTATTAACTTGCGACTCATTGTCATTGTGTAAAAGTGACGTCCCCTTACTAGATATTGAGGAAGAGGAGTTTTTATCGCGATAAAAAAGGATGCACCTTTTTTATCGATGTCAAAGTGACAATAACATTTCCAAGTATATGACATTTTAACATTGGAGTTAATTTATCATATATAATACCACGAGAGTGAAAATTTTGTTGGCAAAATTTTTCGATTGTCATGAAAGTTTGTTGCTTGGCAATTTTGCGAATGACATTTTTAACAAAACCACGAGCCGTCAGGCGAGTGGTTTTGGATTAAATGTCATGAGCAAAATTACCTAAAAGCAACAAACTTGAATACGACAAGAGAAAAATGTTACCTTACAAAATTTTTAATTGAGTGGGATTCGACATGACTATTTCACGAGAGAAAAACTAAAAAATCATATGTTCAAACGTTTTATTTATTGCAAACTTCAATTATACAAAGCCAAAAAAATAATAATATGAAAAAAAAAATTACTTATTTATGTTTAAAGTACAATTATTATAATTGTACGTTGTAGCATTATTTTGGGGATTGTTTTGCATCATAACCTGTGATGAATATAAGTTAGAAACTGAGGATTCCTTTTCTTTATTTTTATTTTCTCGAAGATTCTCTATAAGTTGGAAATAGTGTTCTTCATTTGATTGTAAATATAGTTTCAAAGAATGGGCAGAAGAATGTCCTGTAAGCTTAATTACTTCTTGTTCACCAACTCCTTCTTTTGCTAATGCAGATATTGCAGAAGCTCTATGTGAATGATTGGTTATTTTAATTTTTTTTCTGTCTATACCAATTGATTCTGCCGATATTTTCGTCCACTTTGAAATTGTATTAATTCCCAATGGTGAATTTTTGTACCATATTCCTTTCTCCCAATTTGGATGTACTGTTAAAAATAATCTTGTTGTTGTTAGATAAGGATTGGATTCTCTTTTTTCAATAATTTTTAAAAATAAACGAACGGGACACAAATTGTTGTTAGCATTATTTCTTACCAGCCACTTACTGCCAGATAAAGCTTTTGATCCTCCTTGAGTCGTTTTGGAAAAGATTGGATTATATTCTACCCTGCCAGTAAAATTACCTTTATTATCATATTCTTTTTTAAAGTAATTAATATCACAATTAGCAGCTTCATTTCCACGCCATGCTAATTCCAACGAACATAAATGAAAAAACTTTTTTTGTAGCCCATCAGGATTATCTTCAGAATAGCTTTCTACCATTTCCATTAATTCTTCTTTGGTAAACCCGTTAGAACTTCTTTTTCTGGTTTCAGGTTCAGCCTGAAGCTTTTTACGTTTTGTATCCCTGGCCAATCTAGCAAATTTATAGGTAATATCTTTAAATGGATCAATTTTGATGTTAAATTCTAGAAAATATTTTTCCTGAACCATTTGAGCAGTCGTATTCCAAAGTGTTTTCACACTAGCTTCAGTATAATCAGTTCCATCTCTTTTTTTCATGTTAAAACCTTTACTATAAATTGTTCAGAAGTATCCTTTTCTAACGTATAATTACGTGCGCCCAGAAACATTCTAAACTGTTCCCACGCAGACTTTTTTGTCTTCATTGTATTTCGCGGTATACTTTGCTTAATTGTACCCTCTATTTCATTTATTGAATTATCTCCAAATCTTGTATTATTCATGTTAAAAATACTTATTTAAATTTTTGAAACAGTTTTAATAATTTTTAGACAGTTAAATAAATAAATAAACAACTTAGTTTCCTTAGAAACCACTAACAAAGATTTCATATTGAATTTTATCACAGAGTGATAGAATTTTATACACATAGATTGGAATTATGAAATCAAACAATTTTATTTTGTTAAATCTACATTATATCCTTGATTATATATTAGTATTAAGGCACTGTATACATTGAAAATTTCTCATTATACCTCCATTCGTTTGAAAAAGCCACTGTGTTAGCGAAACGCGTCACAACTTTAAGGTTTAATATAATGTAGATGTAACAAAATAAAATTGTTTGATTTCATAATTTACTATGGATCTACATCAAGTAAAAGCCTCATCTATTCAACATAGATTTGATATATCAAGCGTCAAAAAATTGCCGCGACAAGACAAAAAATTGCCAGTTCAAAACCTTCAAATTTTGTCAGTTATCAATTTACTCTAGTGAAATAGTCAGTATATTCTTCTAGTCTAGTTCTGTGGCATAAAGTTACCACTAGCGCCTACTTTGGCTGCAGGTATGAACTATCACTTTAATATGTCTATAACCATCGCGAAAGTTTATAGTTTGAAAACTATATGAATATAATAATTATTATTATGTAGTTGTACCTATATTGAAATTAAAGTTTGGGAAATATTAAATTTATGTAATAACCTACAAATATAGACAATATATATTATAACGAACCCTTTATATGATGAAAATAATTATTCTACACCATGGCGACGGACTAATAACAGTTAATAATGTTGATTATTACGAGTAATAAACCGTTTAATTGCCAAAGTTGCCTCGTCGGGAGAGCATGATCTGTTTGTGGAGTAGACCATCCCTCGTTTATGATGCAAAACAACCCAAAACTCGCATTTCGTTCACGTACTTTGCCGTTCTAAAAAAATGATTTAAAAGCGTTACACATTTACTACGTTGTAGTTAATAAACTGTAGAAAACAACTCAGAGGAAGAAAAAATAGCTTTCCTTTGGAATATAGTTGTGAAGAACGGATATTTATCCAATACGCGGTTGCTATTAAATAGTGAATTATTATCAGCAGACAATGAACTTTATATCCTTATAAGTTTTTTATGCAGCATGATCCAGAAAAAATGTAGTAATTAAATTTATCGTTAAATCTGGGATAGAAGTGTTCGGTCCAGGAACCAAACACTTTGAAAGCTTGGGAAAAACCCCAAGTATCTTTCAAGCGGAAATCCACGCCATAAGAAAGTGACAATACAGAAGACAAAGGATTATCATAATGTCGGATAGTCAAGCAGCCATTAAAGCACTGAGCTCTTCTGTAATCAGTTCCAAAATGGTGGGGGAATACCTAGACAAACTCAATGAACTAGGCGAGGACAATATAGTCACCTTACTATGGATTCCAGGATACAATGGTATAGAACGAAATGAAATAGCAGATGAACTAGCAAAGAGGAGGACTGAAATACTTTCTGGGGGCCTGAACCCTTTTGCGGAATCAGCCCCAATGTAATATTGGAAGAAATAGGTAAAGCCGAGAAAGAGAAGATCTGACCATTGGAAAGATCTAGTAGGGCTTATACAATCAAAGACTCTTCTGGGTGACTTCAACCTGTTGAGATCAAATGAATGTAAAACTGCTCTAAGAGTTTTAACAGGGATCCTAACGGGACATTGTCGCCTGAATGGGCACCTGAAAAAGCTCAAAATAGTGGAGGAAGAAGAATGCAGATTTTGTGGCGTGGAAGAAGAAACCTCCATTCACATACTTTCCAACTGCACAGCACTTCAGAATCATAGAGCACAGCACCTGGGATAGAAGAGGAGCATTTACCCAAGTTGAAGCCATCAGATATCCTGAAATTCATCCGGGAAATAGGACTGAAGGAACTAATAGTTTCTGAGACTCTCCTCAGAAACTGAGTAGAAGTGAGGGGGGATATTTAAGGTCTCAGTGAATGTCACCCCAAAATACATACATCGTAAAATCCTGTGTCGTTTCATCCAGTTTAAATCCGGGGTTTCGTCAAACTAGACATAAAATAAAAATGTCTGTCAATATATTTTCGCCAGCGGCCAAATGTCGAATTTTTAGGACCCTATACACTAATAGATTGTCTTCGTCGTCAAAACATTCTCGATAAAAGCCAATCAGCAACGAACTGAACAAGCTAGATTTGTGCAATCGAATATTTTTTCACTGTGAACCCGGCAAACCGTTTATGCCTAAGGCTGAGCTCAGTTTGGTGAAACCCCGCCTCAATACAATACAATTATTTTCCCAAACTGTAGATAGAAGGTAGGAGAAGCACCGTTACGTAAAGAAACTATTAAAATATGAATATTTGTTTGTAGTATTCGCGTGACAGACTCGAAAGGGTAAATCTCTGTATGGATGTGATTGTAGCAAGCCTAATAACAAGTTTTTCAATCCTTAAAAGAGCCACAATGAGGTAAGTGGCATCACTGCTGCTACCTATTCACAGGGAGATAGATTTAAATCTACTTGCTTGTTTTTGTCTGAATTTATCCAAATGTTGGTTTCATATTCTCAATTCTATTGTATGTATGGAACTAAATAGTATATTATGCAATGAGCACAAAATGATGCCCATTTTGCACGAGGATGAAATTTGCAATTCATACGAGTGCAAAATGGTCATTTTGTTGTGAGATGCATACTATACTTTTTCTATGACAACATATCGTTCACGTTTAATACATGCATACATTGCAAAAACTTTGAGAGAAATAAACTGATAATATTTATATATTATAATATGTAAATTTTTTTTATTGCTATTTCTAATAGGTACACAGAAATAGAAGCCTATAAATATGTATTTGTAGAAAACAACTATGAAATTACTCGTTACCTACTGAAACTTTGACAGAAACGATCTGCTGACATTTCATCAATTTGTCGCTGGACGTCATAATTTGACAAGCCGTAGTCGTTGTGATTTTAAAGTGAACCTAAACCTAACACGAAATATTCCATTTCGCATTTGTTGCTTAGCAACTCGCCTAGCAGCCGATGCTAAAATGAAATTCTGTACAAAATGTGCTTGTTTATGATCGAAGTTACGGTTATAAAATGAACATTTATAGAGGTTGTCGTGGAAAAAAACCTTTTTCCATTCGAAAAAAAAAAATTAGCGCCGCCCTTGACGTAGCATTTTAATAATTTACAAAACTAACAACGAATGGTTAAAAGCCTTTTACTTTCAATTAAATTGATGATTGTTTTCTCATTTCCTTTAACCTTCTCTTTATTAGTTTTTAAAACTATCTTAGGTCTGATGTTTATCCAGGAATCAATTATCAAATATTGATATCGTATTACTCAAGAATTTTATGGACCACACCTTTATAATACGTTGTTCGGAACATAGTTTCGGATCTATAACGTACGAAGATCTTTTGGAAAATTCATTATCAGCACTACAATCTTTTAAAATACTTTTATTCACATTTCATTCGATTTTTCCTTAAAAATAACATAAATTTCTCAAAGAAATCTTGATTTATCTACAAGCGCACTAAGTGCTGTAAGTAATTACATAACTACAAGAAAAATAATGCTTTTGCCATAGTTTTCGTTTGCAAATGATTGTTGGTCGTATGAAGGGTTAAAATACAAATTATAAATCAACTTCTATCACATAAAAAGAAATATATTTTTATGACTCACGGCTTATACCATATTACCCTTAAAATAAGGTTAAATAGACGCAAGCAGACAAGATGGGGGACTTCCCTTGTAGAATACTAACTAGAAACCGCAGGCTATCACACTGTCTCCGACATTTTCAAACACGGTGGAATAATTTGCAATTTTTGTCTAGACCTTTTCTACTCGTATATATTTTCTACCACGTATGTATTTTCCAAGAAACCAGCTCGTTTCCTGAATATTAAGCATATGGGACCAAAACTTTAATATTATTGGTTTAACATACTGCGTACAAAATAATCAATCCAAACAGCACAGTATGTCCATATTAAGTACTCTTTCTATATCTCACTATCCCATTATTTTATAATATTTATTTCCCAATCCCTTGCTCCCTATGGGTTTCCGATTCTCACACCTCTTACTATATCATTGTATGCCTTATTTGACGCGAACAAAGTCCCTCGAAATTTTTATTTAAAAGAACAACCCATATATGTAAGTATTGTCGCTTTTGGAAATTGCGAATGACTCCATTTATTTTTGTAATTTACAATTTTTGTACGGTGTGTTAATCAAATAGCTAGTTCATAATTTTATTAGTCAATTATGTACTACCTAAGCAATCTAGCACCTCTATAATCGTAAATTCTGTTACAAAATTTGAGTCGATTCAAAGGGTAAAGGATTCAATTTGCTTCCTATAGGTTCATAAACCAGTTTTAATTAAATTAACGATATGTACTACTAAGGTTCTCAATTTCATAAATGGGTATAAGTGTCTTTAATAAATTTCGGAAGTGATTGCGTTTCTTCATATCATGGTTTGGTATGTCACTTAGAAACGCCACAAATGGGTACCCATTTTTAGACCACTATAATTATTATTAATTTAAAATTATTGAGATATTAGATTTGTTTTTTTTATCAATTGATAAGATTATCAATAATAAATCAATTTCACCTATTAATGTTTTTAATTCTGCACAGTTTTTTAGTAAAGTCTTTACATTTATAACTGTCCAAGTTTTTATTTATTTATTCTTTCCGTACACTTACCTTTTTGACTTTATTATAGGCAACCAAACATACACTAAAACTTAGTTGATGGCGTCATTCAACGTTGATGGACAACCAAACGATCGAGACTGATAAGTGCTCTTTCTATTGTTACCTTGCTCTATGATCTTAAGTAATGTCATACCAATTTTATTGAAAATAGACAAAAAGGACCATTGAATCCAGTTTAATAAGATTCAATAATGAATTATGGTGTATAGCTCAGTCAAAAAATAATTAAATAAAATTATATTTTAGCCAAAATAATTATAGCTTACTACTAGTTTGACAAGACCATATAGTAATTTGAAATAGAAGATATTCTCAGGTTAGGTTGTTATTTTGTTGATTTTGTTAAGACAAGACATACGTCATTGAGACAGATTATTTGTTATTTGTATTTGCAAATAAAACCACTATCAGAGACTCTGACACTATTCATAATCTTTGGTAGGTGTATTTTTTGGTATTTGGAAAACATTTTTTTGTGTTAACTATTGTAGAAAATAAAATCTACATTATGTCCAGCCTGGAGGTGTTAAAATTATTTAAAACTATGTTAAGAGAATCAAAAAAAATCCCATCATATAATTTTAGGTAAGTACATAAATATTGAAGAAATAGTATCCATAAATAATAATTATTTCTAGAGAATACGCTTTACGACGAATCCGAGACGGCTTTAAACAAAATAAAGTTTTAAGCGACCAAAAAGAAGTACAAACTGTGATTCAAAATGGATTATTAAATTTAGAAGTCATTAAAAGACAAGTAAGTCCTTACAGGTCTCATCATTATTAGCAGGTTACTTTTTCTAATTTTAATATCAACACAATTAAGATAAAGTATTAGTTAACAAAATAAGATTATCATTAATGTGTATATAACACTTTTAAAATAAGGATTGTGCTAGGCGCTGGCATTAATACATTTTCTAGTAAGCGTCTGTTGTTTAACGATACATTTTTCATTCTATTACAGGTAATTGTTGGACATTTGTATAGTGCAGAAAAGCTGGTAATAGAGTATCAACTGAAAAATTAGGTCTGTGATATACATTAGATTATGTAAAATATTAAATAGAAATAAATCTTCAATCTGTTACACAACCTATTTCTTATCCTGTGTATTGTACCTGACAACGAACCCATTTTGCACTACTTATTTTGTTGTAGAGGAAACCACTTATGAACATTAATTAATGTTACACAAAGGTTAAAATAATACAAGTTAAATTTATTTGAATTTATTAAAATATGATATTTTATAACAATGTGTCAACTAATACCAATATGATTTAGGTGGTATTCTTTCTTCTTTGATATTCATTTTATCCATAATATCCATTTCAAATGTTTTTAAAACTGGTTTAAATGTAATCTCGCTAGCATTGTCTGCTGTGGTATCTTTAAGTTGTTCCTTATAAGTAGATTTTGATTTATAATCGTGAGTCTCTTCCATTGATGGTGGCATTGGAATAATTCTACCTGTTCTTGTTGACACTCGCACTCTCTGTCCATCCTCTGTATATCTCCATTCAAAAGTGGTTGGTTGAAGATCTGATGGGTCAACCAAAGATATCTCAGATGTGACAAGTAACGGTTTCTCTGACTGTACCCAAACACCCTCAAAATCTTTATCATCACCCATTTGCTGCAACTCACAATTAAGTCCTTCAACAATTACCCAGTTCCTTTCTTGTATTATTTCTTTAATTATTCCTTGTTTTCCTTTATCTTTACCTACGATAGAAACTAAATTAGGTATTTAAGGTATTTGCTGTTTTATAGCTATGATGAGAACCTCTATATTATGCCTATAATTTAAAGTGTGTTTATAACCACATTCATAAATATATAACCTACCAACCAATATCTCTACTCGATCTCCTCGAAAATGGCTCCATTCTTTTAAAGGTTCAATCCACACCTTTTTACGCATTGTACCAGGTGCGTTATCCTGTCTAAATTGAAGTGTCCAAGGTCTGTGTGTTGAAAAATTGAACTTTTTTCGTTGAACCACAGCGTTGGACTTATATTGAATACCTTTCGGGTTCCTCCATTGTACTTGTTCCATTGCTCTCTTAATATATCTATCAGGAAGATTTGAAAATTGTTTGGACCACTTTCCAACTCTGTTTAATAAAAATTGAGTCAGTTTCATGGCGTATTTAGTTCAAAATTAGTTTAATTTGTATGTGATTTGTATTTTTAATATCTGGAATTAGGTTAAGTTAAGACGGATACTGCTTCTTCTTTTTCTTCCAATGGTTAATAGCATCAATAGCATAGGGGATAACTTGCCTAGCTATTATAGTCTTGATAAATGGGATAACTTGAAATGAAGCTATCTAATCGACAACTTCTCAAGTAATCACTGGTCTCTGGCACGTGAATATAGGAGCTAGACAACACAGCACAATTCACTTTTTTCGTTTGGACATAGCTGCATAGCTTAAAAAAATATTAAATTTCACACTTCTCTTCTTTTCTGGTATTAGAAATTCACGTCTAATGTGATGCCATAGCCAGCCAACTGTTTACTTTCTGCAGATTATTGAAATTAATATATAGGATTGGGAATGAAGAATGAAACGTTTGAGAAATAAAACAGAAGCCAAATTCAGAAAATCAGAATACCACTTCGGTTATTCCCATAAAGAGATTGTGTACTTCACTAATGGACATCATGTGAATGTAATGTGAAGTTGCCGTCTATGACAGTTGTGGTTATTAGAGTTGGGGAGTAAATATTCTTTTATAACAAGTACGTTTTATTTCTAAAAAGGGCAAATATAAAAGATAAATAACTATAAAACTGAATGTGTGAATGATATAAACCTTAACAATCAACTAGGTATTGTTATCGTTTGGAAAATTCTTCCAAACTGGATGTTTTGGAGGTAGCTCAAATCGTATTCAATACTATGATCCCACCTCTTCGCTTGTTTAGGTAAATCCCACAGAATTATTATAAAAGCCCCAGTAAGACTTAAAATTATCATTTAATCTGAACTTACCAGTGCCCAAACAAACATGAAGTTTTATCAAGTGTTTTTAATTTTTATGATATCCCATTACTGCTATGGTTATGGTTACATCAGCAACAATGAGAAATCTGATGGGATGAGGTGAGTATAGGTTGAATTTTTATATATTTTCCCACATGAAAAATACTTATTATTAGTACTAAATAGAATAGGAATTTATAAACGTTTTGTTTATAAGATACAATTACTTATATTTATTTATTGAATCATCATCAATTTTTTATCTAGTCAGTGTGACTCATTGATATCAAATTATCAAATGAAACTAGTAATTGAAACCAGAATTGTGTTTTATAAAGCAAAATTACAAAGATTAGAGATATTAATTTTATGAATATTATTGCTTGGTTGGTGTAGGGCTCTCGGGTCTAGATACTTCCAGAGATGATAAAAAAAATGTTCACAGAAATGTATTGGTGGATGATAATTTTTCATTTTTTCCATAATCAGCCAGCCTCATCCCCCCTAGGGAGGGAAGGGGGGCGTGGCACCGTGAAAAATTCGTAAAAATAAATTTTCAAATTTGGAATCAAATTCTACGTAATTTTTCACGTATACTCCTAAAATTTCGTTTCAATAAATTTTTTTTAACAAAATTATGCGAAAAAAATGTTTTAAAATAATTGATTATTCCATAAATATAAAAATCTTTATTTCGGCCATACGAATAGAAATAAAAATTTGGTATTTGGCATATATGTGTAGGTGATTTTAATTTTGACCTTTTAGACATTGAGCTACCAGAATTTAACCGATTTAATACAATTTTTGATATTTTTAACTGCCATCAACTTGTAAATGAACCTACTTGCTTTTCACCCACCCGAAGCTCACTTCTCGATTTGTTTATAACTAATTATGATTTGCAGAAGTGTCACATAAAAGTAACTCAAACTCATTTTACGAATCATTCATTGATATCTTGTAAACTTGATTTTGCAGCAATTAAAATTCCAATTCATAATAAAATCTCCTACAGAGACCTAAAATCTATAAATTTAGAACAACTACAAGACATTTTAAATCGAATGCCCTGGTATAATATATATGCCACTAATGATATCGATAAAAAAGTTGAAATACTAAACAAAAATATTTTGGAAATAATTGATATTTTTGCTCCTATTAAAACTATTCGTATAGGAAAAAAACCATACGCACCTTGGATAACTGAAAATATAAAATTCATGCAAAAACTAAGAGATAAAGCGTTGAGAAAATTTAAAAATAATAGTACACCTGCTAATTGGTCTTACTACAAACAAGTTAGGAACTTCACAACCAATGCAATACATAATGAAAAAAGGGCATATCTCAGATACAAATTTGCAAATACTAATACTAAACAAACTTGGCAAGAAATAAAAAAATTAAATATTTCAAAAAATAAATATAACGATATTCCCACTCAGTTAAATGATGTTGAAACTATTAACAAGCACTTTACTAGCATCGAAAATAAACAGCCAAATCACAATATAATTCATTATTACAATTCTCAAATAAAAAATAATATAAATAATCCTCTTGTGTTCACACTTGTGACAGAAGGAGTGGTTTCAAATATAATTTTAAATATTAAAACTAAAGCTTACGGAACCGATAATATGAATATCGATATAATATTACTTTTTTGTCCATTTATAATTCCTTATATTACTAATATTATAAATCAATGCATTTTGACCTCTTATTTTCCCGCGGAGTGGAAATATGCAAATGTTATACCTATACCTAAAATTAGCTCACCAACTGATTTGAGCCATTTAAGGTCTATTAGTATTTTACCCGTGTTGTCGAAAGTATTGGAGAAGGTTTTGGATATACAAATTAGAGAACACCTTAATAAATTTAAATTATTACCTACAAAACAATCTGGATTTCGCAGTGGACATAGTTGCGCCACTGCCCTTGCTGATATAGTTGATGATTTAATTCAGGCAGAAGATACCAATCAAATAAGTATATTAATTTTATTAGATTATTCCAAAGCTTTTGATATGTTAAATCATCAAATATTGTTGTCAATCACTCACTATTTAGGCTTTTCTGATGAAGCTACTAAATTTATAAAATCCTTTTTAAGTGATCGATTCCAAAGAGTACAAGTAGGTGAAAACAAGTCTCAAAAAATCAAATTAAAACTCGGGGTGCCTCAAGGCAGTATACTTGGTCCACTATTATATACTATGTATACCAGTAACTTTCAGAACTCTCTAAAACACTGTAACTATCATTTTTATGCTGACGATACCCAAATATACTGTTCTTTTAAATATGAAAATTTAGCGGATTCTTCTAATTTAATCAATAATGATTTAAAAAATTTAGCTAAGACCTCATCCGATCACCTACTGAAACTAAATCCTCTTAAATCGTCTGCTTTGCTATTCTGTAAGGATTCTGTGAGAGATGCTGTTCAAAACCAGATGCAATTAGAAATAGAATCTAAAATTATTCCTTTTAGCAGCAAAGGAAAAAGTCTGGGACTCGTTTTTGATAATAAGCTACGATTCAAAGACCATATTACATCTAAATTGAAACTTTCATACTGTGGATTGAAAGCAATTTACCCACATAGACACTTTTTAGATGTTGACATAAAAAAAAAGTTATGCGAATCACTTATACTTTCCTTATTCGATCATTGTGACACGGTATATGGTTCATGTTTAGATGCTGTTGACAAAACTCGGATTCAAAAAGTCCAAAATTCGTGTATCCGTCTTATTTACGGCATTAGACGTGGGTATAGGGTATCCCATAAACTCAAAGATCTGAAATGGCTTAATATGCATAATCGCCGTAAATTGCATTTTGCTTCATTTATATTCAATATTATAAAGTTCAAAACCCCACCATACTTACATAAAAAAATTAAATATCGTACTGATGTCCATAATATAAATGTGAGACGAAAGCAAATGCTTACCATACCTCTTCACCGCAAAGAAATATTCAAACGAGCATTTTCATACAATGTGGCAAAAGTTGCAAATAATTTATTAGAAAATAAACTTTTCAATGTCTTAATATCTCCAAAAAGCTTCAAAATGAACTATAAAAAATACCTATTTACTCTGTGATGCTGATACTATTGTCAGTTTCAATTTGTTTTGTTTCTTTTTTTTTATATGTTTTTTTTTTCTCTTCTTTTTCTTGCACAATGACAACTATTTTATACATTTTAAAGTCCTTTCTCAATTTGTTTCTTTATTACTCTGATAAACAAGGTTACATGTATTTAAAACTAATATATTTGTTTTTCTCTGTATTAATATTGTATATGTAGTATTTTTGTTCTAAATTTTTACATTTCCTTTATTTCTTTTTTTTTTAGTTTTTGTTTTGTTTTTAAATAACAATTTATTAGCTAAAATCAGAATCAATAATTCCTGTGTGTAGTTAGAAATAATCTGGCTTTAGCAGAAGAACAGACATTTAAGTCCAAAAGACATAAATGAACTGAGCTAAAATGCCAATTACTCAATATACTAAATCGCATACATTATATTATATTTAATTTATTGCTGTATAATATTGGGTAATAAACGTATTTATTATTATTATTATTATTATATGTATATTGATTGAAATAAAAAAATTATACGTTAATATCATACCATAAGGGTAGAGGGTGGGGGCTGAGAATGGGAAATATTAGGGTTGGGATGTCATTAAATTCTACACCCTTTGTTAAGTATGTATACCAATTTTCATTTTTTTTTTCTTTATTATTACACCAACCGATTGCTCTAATAAAATTGCCAAAATTCGTCAGAATAATCAAGAATTTTATCACAAAATAAATTTTTCAGAATAAATTTATTGCGTCAAAAAAGCCCTAAAAGTCAATATTTGGAACATCAAGATATTTTACAGAAATTTGGGGTAAACCTTGAATTCCCAAAAAAGGGGAAACCAAGAACAAATGACTCAATAGCATTGTATAGGTATATGGATGTAAGTATTACAATTTTAAGGTGATAATAAATAATATTTTCAAAGCATTATAACATATAAATCACAAATGTTAATACACATGTCACTTTTTATGACAAACAGAAGCATAGTGGAGAGTTATTGGAAACACGAATTTACTGCCTTGTAGTAATTATGATGACCTTAAATAAATAGTGCTGGATCTTAAAATTTGCAGTTATTGAAACATGAAACTCTATAATGACATATTATGTTAAGGTAAGTGTCACAGATCACCTACACATTGTGACATATAAATATGAAACATGAAATGAAGTCGGGATAGTGCACTGCAGTAATCGCGCATATGGACAAGCACTAACCTTAATAATGTTTCCCTTATTCAAAACATCAATCGCGCATGCGTTTGTCACTATAAGGACAGCACTATTACCACAGAGTACACCATCTAACAAGAGACGATTCCTTTGAAGTCGGACTTACACGATATTGAGCGGAAATACGTCAAGGCATTGACACATAAACTACTTGAAACATTGAGAAAAGTAACACTTCACTAAGAAAAATAGTAGTGTGGATGAACATCCCTTCCAATTAGGTCTATAGAATATTTGTTTAACTACTAACATGAGAACACCTTTTTATTCATGTCATGTGTGTAATGAGAAATGGCTTATTTTTAACCTAATCTTAAAATAATACACGGTGAGCTGAGGGGAATGAACGGAAGTGTCGACTTGACATTGACAGATAAACTAATTAATTCACGCATGTGCACACAAATTTGCAATTACGAAAACTACTTTCTTTCGCCTCTTGTTAGATGGTGTACTCTGTGCTATTACTGCTTGACCTTATAGAGGTTCCAATAACTCTCTAGTGAGTCATTTATTTATTACAGGAAATGTATTAGTAATAAAACTCAACACCATTTTCAAATTGTGATATTATTTATTTATTTATTTTTAATGAATAGTGGTTTCCCAAAGATAACAAAACCACTCCAAAATGTTTAAAAATAAAAATGCCTTAAAGGAAAATAATAATATTATGATACTGTAAAATGTGTTATTCATTTCTGGGATTATGTCGAGGCAAATTATAATATAACTTAGTCTGCTTAAATCCAATTTACTTATAAACTTTTAAATATTTCATTTCACCCATAGCATTTTCTTTGAGACCATTATCTAAAAAATAAACAATCATCATTTTGACTCAATAAGTAAAGCAGTTAAATCAGAAAAATATTGTTCAATTATCTACTCTGAAAATCGTGAAAAACATTGCTTTTCCTCTTCAACTTCTGCCAACTTTTCCCACCCTTCCCAATTTCCATTAGAAATTACACTCATTGGCTCATTTAGCTATTTATTGATCTCAAAATACATAATATTTGCAATAAAGTAACGACTTACCTATTTTTCTTTGATTGAGACATTAAAAGTAATCATTCCATTATTGCGAAATGAATTCATAACAGTGTTTGGAAATACAATGAATTTCTTATACATTTCCTGTTCAGACGGTTGGCTTATGCAATAGTCAGTCATTATTAATTTCCTTTCTGGCATTCTTATATCCATTGCAGCTACTTCAATAACAAATGCTTCTGAATTATTCTGGCACCCAACAATTTCTGCTATTACCGAACAATGATTTTGATTCCTTTCGAAAGCTATTTTAAATATATGATTATATGCTATAATGCATTTACGAAATGTTTTAGACGATGAATTACCTTGTGAATTAGTGAAAAAATGTCCCCCTAAGCAAATTTCCTCTGTGAATTCTGAATTACCATTACATATAACTGAAGCACTATGGTAATTAATTAAATGATTCACAATATTATCATGGTTTCCTGAAGAAGGACATCCTGGGAAAGGACAACTGTAATGTTTAAATGTACATCCTCTTTCATGTTTATCCATGTCAATTGCAGATCCTGTTTCTGTACATCCAGAATCATGGTAAATGCAAGGATATGTAATGCCTGCTGTTAGTCCTTCCAAAGAATAATTCCTTATGTTTCCAAAGGCAGATCTACAGCTAGGACATTTTTCTAATCTTGGTCGACATAGGTTGCATATACTGTGACCTGAATGACATTGGTAAATTGGTGGTTTCATAATATTTTTACATACAGGACATTCAAGAAAACATGATATATTCCCATTTAATGTTTTTAGTGAAGATTCCACACCTTTGATTTTAAATATATTTGTAATAGTATCTGAAACCTGAGAGATCTGTTTAAGTGCATTTATGTCTATTGTAACTGCAACATTTTCATCAAACTTGTCATATGTAAAATGAGATGATAGTATTTTTGATTTCGTTTTAATGTAAGTGTCGCTACTTCCTTTGTGTTTGACTGCATATTCACTAAAGGAACTATAATGATCACTCACACTGCATATCATATACAATATTTTGTTTTTTTGAAGATCATTTTTCATTCTCAGCATGTAAGTCTGTTGCTTCATCACCAATAACTTAACTGTATTTATTTCATTCAATGAAGTTTGTAAGATAAACAAATCATTTTCGAAATTGATAACATGGTGGCCATGACATTCTTTAAAGTGATCTACTAAATCGAGAGAATTTCCTTGCCATTCACAACCAGACATAGCACATACTTTTGTATGGAATTTACAATTGTTCTGATGTAAAGCTAACTCTCCATATGAAAATCGTTCTATGCAACCTTTTGATCTAAATTTACAAGGCAATTTTAATAAGCTCAATACATTTTCCAATGCTGAGTTATTCATACTTTTCAAATTTGTTACTAGGAACTGGTTTTCTTTATAACATATTGTGCATACATTTCCAATTGTTTCTACCAATATTATTGGTGGCTTTAGAATATCTTTACAAATGGCACAATAGAGACAACTGCTTT